>VTPC01001237.1:10229-61905 GCA_011009095.1 Ignelater luminosus
ACTTGATATTCGAACAATTTAAAATAAATTAATGCGTGTGGGTTTTAATTTTTGCTTTTGTTTTAAATTCTCTTTTTACAAAATAGTGCATGGCGGCACGTTGTTTGGCATGCAAATTATCTTTAACACAGTGCGCTTATGCAAAGTAGTCTAAAAAGTAACTTTTAACCAACAAACTTTCGTGTAAATTCTAATAAACTTGGACGTAGAAAATTCTCATTTAAACCTGAAACTTTCAATTGTCAATTTACGGCAAGATGCATAGATACAAGAATTACACAAAAACATACATTGTCAAGGGTAATACATGTAAATAAGTATAGATCTAGCAGATCTAACTTACTTCGTCTTTCTAGTAATGTGTATTTGACACGTCGTAATCAATTCACCAAAATGTGTATTTCTCTGAACAACAATACGTGGAAAACTAATAGAACATTTCCCTGCCTCACTAAACAGATATCTTAAGTTATTCTTGAATAATGAAAACTGATGTAAAATTGATATTTACCTACTAGCTTTGGTTCAGGCGTATTTCAGCAAATGATGCAATGTAACATTTTATGGTAAAATTCAGAACAATTTACATCTAAAAATTAAACATTAAATACAAAATCTGTTATAAAAATAGTTATGATTAAATTGAAGATTAAATAATCATGTATTTCTAATATTGTATAAATATAAAGAAATGGGTAACAAAATCGAATTAAAACCATTGTTGTGTATTTCAGAAATTGATGTGAAAATTTCGTGCACTTAGGAGCATTACTGATTATTATAATTTGACGCCCGAATAAGCGACAAAAGCATAAAATAACCTGGAATTTGTCTTCAATGACAAAATTACTGTGGAGAAAATGTCTTAAAGGTGAAAAGAACGTTTGAAGATTGATTATAAAAAAAGAGTAAGCATGAAATACATAAAACAAAAATGTTGACCTATATTATAATGGTATATATTTAAACTTAAATACGATTAAAATTTAATTTATTGCTATATTACGTTATAATTAATTAATTTATTTCGTGCTTTTAGGAAAAAGCTTTAATGATATCTAGATAGGAAATCAGGCTGCAGCATTCTATTAAATTGTGTAATTATTGTATATATGCAATGTCCAAAATTAGAGGTTCATTATGTAACATATAAATAGTTGGTGAAATTAGAAATGAATCAATTTATTGTAATTTTACATTGTTAAAATAATCTGATACTTACTATGTCACAGCATACGTCCTGATTATCCTGCATAAGTGTATTTGGATTAATTTAACTTACTTTACAATTATTATTTTGGTGGCGCTAGTGATACAAGTTGCCAATTACTTTACTTTAACCTAATATCAAAATATACCCAAAAAGTACCAGTGAAATGTTACATATACACACAGCATGCTATATATTAAAGACAGGAAAGATTTAACGGAAATCTTACCTAATATTCCCTATTTCCCTAGTGATCAGACTCACCCCCTCGTTGGTTACACTAGAGCTAGGGTTATTTGGACTTACCTGATACCACTTTTTTGTTATCTTATCAGTTACCTGAGTCATACAATTTTAGCCCTAACCAGAAATAACAAATGTTAAAAAATTGTTTATTGAATAACCATCAACTTAGATATAGTTCAAAGTTTAGCTTCCGAAACATAAATTAAAACACACATACAAACAAAAATGTTAGATAGCATGTCGGTACAGTTCATCTGGCAGTATTTGTTGAAAAAGATACAAAAGTACCACGATCCTAAGCACGTGGTCACCCTTCAGTCTGCGTTTTTCTTCCTTTTTAAACATAATATACAAGATTTAGTTGCTAGTTAGATAGTAAACTGTGACATGTTCGTGTAGTATTCACTTTTTTAAAAACACTGTTTATCTTCTCTAGACAAGAAATGAGTTTTTCTCGATCTTGGAATTATAGCAAACGGCACAGCGCAGCAAGAGGTTCTAGGGGATACATTTAGTTAGATAAGATACAGTCATGAGAGCCACAGGCTGTGCGAGTTTGGACGATGAGGTTCAGAAAGAGTTGCAAAATACTGTTGAGACTTTTAAAATCAGCTTCAGAATTTAATGCGCCCTGAGACAAACGCACGTATTTGCCTTCTTGCAAGCCATGTCAAACAAGCAATGAAAGGCAAAGCCTGACTTTAGGCCATCCCAGGTACTGCAGACCGACACACTTTTGTATTTACTTTTTTTAAGAAGGTTAATAAACGACAAAACTTGGTTTTAAGTTAGCGCAGGTAGTTTCTTGGACACCGTAGCCAAATTTGCTCTTCTATTTACTTTTCTTAAAAAGGTTTAGAGGGCGAGACTCAACATTAGACCACCACACAATTCCTGTTAAAAGCCACAGCCCAACCTCGTTTTGTATTTACATTTCCCAAAAATTCCAACTTTAAGACCACAGAACCACACGTTTTTGTATTTACCTTTTTTACAAAGGTTAAGAGTGAAGCTCGATTTTAGCCTACTGCAGGTGTTCTGTTGGATATAGCAGCCCACTTTAGGGTTTTTTCTAAGTAGGTTAATAGAGGGCGAAGCCCGATTTAAGAACACAGTAGGTTACCTGTTGAAGGCCGTGGCCTGATTTACTTTCCTATTTACTTCAGAAGGCTAATAAAGGGTAAAGCTCGAGTTTAAGCGACCAAATCTACCTTGTTGTAGAGAGCAAAACCTGACTGGACTTAAGGCCACCACAGGTTGAAAGTCGCAGCCAACACGCTTTTATATTTATTTTGCTTAAGAAGGTTAATAAAGGCACTGCAGGTGGCTTGTTAAAAGCTGCAGTCCGACCCTTTCCTTAAGAAGTATAATTAAAGCGAATTCCAATTTAAGAACATCACCGCTGATTTGTTGAAGGCTGCGCCCCAATTAACGTTTTGGCACTTTATAAGGTTAATGGCAAAGGTAAAGCCAGACTTTAAGCCATCACAAGGGGCTTGCTGCAGGCCGCAGTTTGACACGCTTTGGTATTTACATTTAGTTCTCTTAAAAAGGTTAATAGAAAGTAAGACTCGATTCTAGGTCGCCCCAGGTGACCTGTTAAAAGCCGCAGCAAGTGCAGTTTTGTGTTTAATGTTTTTTAGGAAAATTAATGGAGGGCGTAGCTCAACTTCAAGGCATCTCAGGTGGCCTGTTGTGAATTCGCATCCCAATCAGTATTTATTCTTTTTAGAATATTAATGAATGGCAAAGCCTGACTTTAGGCCACGGCAGATGGTCTTTTGGAGGCTGCGACCCGACCCGCATTTGCCTATTAAGTGCTATAGCCCGACGCATGCTTGTATTTAGCTTCCTAACTGCTTAATGAGTGGCGCAGCCAGACCCGCTTTAAAACAAAATTGACCTGGTTGGTGACCGATGCAGGCGGATTCATTAATTTATATTCGCAGAAGATTAAAAACAGAGCTTAGTTTCAATAGCGGAGGCAATCTTAGACGATTTTGTTTTCTTTTATCAAATTTGAATTTTTATTTAGTTTTCTCATTTCATCTTTACTATTATCTTTTGAATTTTTTAGTCTTTCCTTTAGACTAGAAAACTTTGGTGGGGTAAAACAATGTTTCTTCAGTTGCGCTCTGTATTTGCTCTGTCAATCTTTGTACTGAAAGCACAAACAATATAGAAATTGTAAAAAGAAATTTTCTTGGTAGAAATTAAAAAACTTTAAAAAAACTGAACGTTTGAATTTTGTTTCAGTTGTTTCATGATTGATACTAATGAAAGCCTGTGAGTTGCATTCTCTATTAACCATTTTAAGACAACTAGATACGAACACGTGACGGGCTGTGCCTCTCAACGTACCACCTGCGCTGCCGTAAGGTCGGGTTTCGCCCTCTATTAACCTTCTTCAGCGAGCTAAAAACAAATACAGGCTAAGCTGCTTCGTATTTGTTCATCCCGAGGCAGATATTTTTCCACGTATAAGATTTATAGAATATGCGAGCTGGAAAAAATCAAGTGACCGTTAGTGTCGATTAAATAACTTACCTCGTGAATCAGTCTAAAGTCAGTTAAAGCCTCAGTTTCGAAAACAGACGCTTTTCTATAGCAAATCTTTTTGAATCGATGTAATTCTAAATTTAATAGATTGGTATTGACTTGATGTTTCAATTTTTTAATTATGCTCGTGGCTTATATTATTAGTTGGAAAACTAAATATTTAGTTTAAATTATCTTTTGATCAGTAGTTCTTTAATCAAGGAATTATTGTTTATTTAACTTTTGTATTATATTGGTTGAGACTGTAACAGGTAGCTGTTGAAATAATATGAGTGACCCAGGTAGGTCCAAACTATTCTAACACCTGTAATCAACCAGTGAGTGATAACAACTTGCCTGAAAACATGTTTGATAATGTTTGAACTGAGCTTTTAAATTTAATTTTTTTATTGAACTAACCAAAAGATTGACGTTAGCTATAAGACATGTGCATCCCAGTTCTGATTAGCATGAATACGGTATACAACAATTTATAATTGTAGCATTTACTCCCATTAAGTTAATTACCTACACTTTTTATAAAACACGTAATTTCTAGCTTTTTTTGATCTGGTAGTTTTTATTAAAGCTATGCGAATAATAACAATAAAAAATAAAGTTGCAATAAAAATATAATAGCGGTATTTCAAGAATTGATAAATAATTCTATTGAAAAGTGCTTTTGTTTCTAAAGTTCGGGAAAATTTATTATTGCAATAAATTTTAGTTTTTTTTTACATTAACTTTGCTGTTTATTTAAGCCTGTCTAGAGCTAACTTCTTTCTTTGTAGATGCATAACTTACACTTTTTCGTACACAGAGATGCTTCGAAATAATGCTAATGCTTCTGTATGGCGTGTAACATTCCGGATAATATGCAAATCTGTAACACCAATAGTTTGAGAAACTTCCAGTTGTTCGATATTATTATTATTAAATCAATTTTCCGGACAAATTCAAAATTTCATACATTACGAGATCTAAATCAACCGAGAATACTGCAAGCCCTATTTTGTCAACAGTTCTAAATATTTTACAGAAATCCTGTTGTGTGTAAAAGTGATACATGTCAACCACACGAAATTACTGTGTATTTTGCACTTTAAAAATGAAGAACAAAAGGAACTAACGTGTAATATTGAAGCGTGACAAAACTAACAGTTTGGTTTCATATTTGATGAAATATGACAAGGCATTACTTTAGAAAAATGACACTACCGCAATGTAACAACGTTAAAAAGTTTTATAGCTGTCGTAACGTCGTACTCTCGTATTTTTGGTTACTGTGTTCCATCCCGCTGGAGATAAAAATTAAATTTTTGAACGCATTACATAGGAATACTCAATTAGGAAAATATAAAATTTGGGGTATACATTTTTATTACAAAACACATAAGTGAACTACAATTTTGCTTATCTTCATCAAACACTTGTTTAAACTTCAAATTATCTCTATGTTACATTTTTTATGATTAATAGAGGTTAGGTATTAAGCATAAAATAGCTTTTCACTAATGTGCTTTTAAAAATTTTTTAATTTTTTTTATGTTTAAATAAAAATTGTCATGCTAATAGATTGATGAAAATTGATTGTTAGCAAGTAACAAATGATACTCAAGCGCGAGAATCACTGAATGATGGTTAGAATTACAACTAGATAATTTGGAGCAATGCACTTCTCGCTGCGTAATTGGGTGGGTAGTGTAATGATTTAAAATGTAATTAGACATTTAATATTATAATTAACATTTTGAAATTTCTCTAAAGAGGTTAGGGAACAAAATTCTAATACAAAAATTTAACTTTTATTAAAAATGAAGAAAACAGCCTCATTATTCCTTATGCAGTAGTTGCCACTGTTAAATATCAAAACTTTATTTCTTTTAACTTTTTATTATAAATTATACATCACGCAAAAAATACTGTTTAAATAATTGTCTTTTCAAACTTTCATTATTAAATAATCCTAAACTTCCATTTAGATTAAAATATCGGTAATTGCCCTTATGGTTTTGTGTCTACCAACTACACAAAGTAAGGAAATTTCCATTTTAACAAAGTGCTATTCTCAAATCTCATTGTTAGGAACCAAATGGCGTCATTTACATTTTAACAAGTATTGCTGCACTTTTAGAAAACATGGTCTTTGTTAGAACAATTTGCATAAAATTTCACATTTCGAACATAAGCTTGTAGTAGTAGTGCATGTGAGAAAATCGTCGTTATATTTAGAAACGTTTCGCTTAACTTTGAAGCAGCTTCTAAAATGAAAACCACTGAAATTCTATTATCTAGCTAGAATACAAGTAAATAAACATTTCCGGTTCTGATACGAGAAATCAATGTGAGTACACAACAAGTTTAAATTCACTTCAACGACTTTTAAATTATTTTTAATGGAAACCTTGTTATAGTGAATTGCCACATGTAGTGATTCCCATGGGGCTTTTTTCAATTACATACTTTGAAGATCTTAAGTTATCTTACTTGCAATTTATTTTAAATATTAGTGCCCTTCATTGCAATATGAATAAAACGTATTTTCTGTTACGTTTATACCACACCTGTGCACAGAATTCGAAAACAGGAAAAGGCTTCCATCTGCAGGATTTGTGCCATATGTTTGCACAAATAATTTTATTTAAGAATACAAATACTGCTGTGTGACAAAAATATTTTTTTTGTTTTCTACCGGCATCAAGACATCAAGGAATATTTTTCTATGGAAATCTAAATAAAAAGCTATAACTATAAATATTCTAATTTTAAACCAAGCTTTGAGCCTCTGCGTTTTTATGTACTTACGTACTTTAGTACAGTGTATTAGTAACTATTTCATTTACTCACATCAACAATAATTAAAATTGATCATTTTAGGTTAGATAGCCCAGTCACTTTATACAAAAGAAGGCCAAACCTCTAAAAAAATCCGACTGAAAATTTTCCTTCGGGATTCTCTTTCTTTCGACGTCAAGAACAATCCCTCAAAAATCCATAAAGCCAACTGGACGGCTACAGAACTTACAGAAGGTCAAAGGTCACGAAGATCAGTTTTTCTCAGATATCTCGTAAACTATTGGTTTTACGTTAATTTTGGTGGTTATAAAATTTGTTCATAAGTTAAATCTACACAAAAAAGGTCCCATACAAAATTTACGTAGAACCAATAGTTTGTGAGATATAGAGTTGAGACGTTTCGGCCTTTTTTTGTATAAAGTGACTGGGCTATCTAACCTAAAATTATCAAAAATCTGAAATTTTGACATTATAGTTCTTTTCATCTGTGAACCCATTAATAAAGACCATAAAAATAAAAGAGATAATTTGAGTTAAGATCATTACAATATGTATGGGTGTTACATAGACAACTTTTGAATAGGCAAGTAAAGGCAAATGAAACTTTGCATAATTTATAGCATTTTATGTGTACTTTTAGGTACCATAGCCATTATTCCATAACTAAGTCTAACAAATTGATGCGAGACCTTAAAACGTATATGATGCAAAAAATAATGAATAATTATAACTTTATATTAAAATTACACAGTTACTATTCATAAAACTAAGTATATACGCACAATTACAGACTTACCAGAGCCTATCAATGCCATGATATATACAGATGGCAAACCAAATCACGTTCAGAACAGATGCGTGTTTTTCGAGGCTTTTATTTGATAACAGCGTTAAAGTATTTTATCGGTCTTTTTGTTTTTGTCGATTGCAGCCCATATTTGGTAATAATGTACCTAGCAATAATACATTCAACCATATTTATAAGCAATTTGTAATTTTTTAATAATTATGTGCTCCATTTTGGATCCGCCATTTTGAATTTTAGAATTTTAACCTTAAATTCTTAATCAGAGACCCGAATAATCTTTTTATGCACCAATTATCACCCATTTTATTTATGTTTTTGACTTTTGTCCGCCTAGATATTCGATTCAGACCACTGTGCGCCGTTCCCGCGTTGGTTACAATAGAGCAAATATAATTTGGACCTACGTGATACTACCTCCGTGTTGTCTTATTAACAATCTAAAACACTCAATTCTAGTCTTAATCATCAATAACAAAAGTTTAAACACAACAATTCGTTTATTTGATAATGATCAGTTTAAATATAGTTCAAACCTTAATATCAGGAACTTAAACTAAAGCACAAACACAAATAAAAAGGTTAGGTATCAAGCCGATATCGTCCGTCTGCAGATAAATGTTCAGAAATATGAAACAGGAACTGAGTTCTAGATACTTATTCACCAGGTTGGTGTTCATAAAGCACGTTACATATGACAAATGAATGTAACCGAAATTCTAATTAAACAATCCATTTCGAGAACCTCAAACTTCTTAGATCACGCCGTGTGCGTGATTTGACACTTAGATAAAATATTAAAATTCTACACACGTTTTGCCAGTAATCAAGCGTTTCACTGTGAATGTCAGAAGACTTGCTATACAAAAGACTCTTTTTTTTACAAAAGCATAAACCGTTTGTTTATTGAATATTGTATTATCTTGAAAAATTAGGATTCTTTACCATTGAAAAAAACATTTTGATTAATAAATAGCATTTAGATAAGTCATATTTTATTAATAAATTCTGTTCTGTATTGTTTATTACAGTGATATCTTCATGACTGCACCTCGTATACCGCTTTTTATTCATTAAAACACCTTTGTTGTCTAGACGTTTAAAAAACCGTTCCTGAATATTGTACTTAGAAGAAAAATGTTTCTAAAAATGTAATTTGTCTTTATATTTGCTAATAAATTCTGTTTGACGAGACAGACTGTGTGTCTTGCAGTATTGATATGTAGTTATCGTTCATTCAGCTGAGAAATTTATAGTGAACTCTAGAGATAACCCTTTGGTTATCCACTAAATTTAGTCAAGATCTCTGCATTAGAAACTGCTTATTGTAATCTCCTGAACAGCCATCATCAAACTCGTACATCTTGCCGCAATTCTGCATTTATTTTAAACTAAATTGTGCGCGAACCGCTCTAAATTATTTGTGTAGTGCCAGCAAAGTACTAAATAGTTTAATACATTCATGAATTAACAGATATAACTGACAAACTTACAATACGAATCTCATTTTTGTTTTGGAGACTCGAACCAACTCAAATTAGTTTGTCAAATTAATTGTAAGAAAACTTTTGCACCGTTACATCAATTAGCCTATTGTATATCTTTGCAGATGAGAAGTAAAGTAAGAGTTCGCTTGGCGAATGACACAAATTAGCGTTTTGCAGTCAGAGTTAAGAATTCTGGATAGTGGAGCGACGATTCGTTGTTCTGCGACGCCACGCTGCCTCTTAATTATGCCAGATTTTTGTATACCGGTTTCACTTATGCTTAACTCAAAAAGTTGTACCTTGTTAACTGATCTAAAGAACATAACAAATCTAGAAAGGTTTAATAAGTCAGTCAAACAGAGCTTTCTTTCAAGTAATTACAGAATTTATTCATTATTGTAAATAATTGTTTTGTTTGTGTGAATAGAAATTAACAAGTCCGACGAACACTGAATTAAATCAATTTATATTGTGTTTATTTTGTTTGTTCAAACTGTGTTCTTTAGAAAAATTCAATCTTTTCAGTTATTTTGTGAATTAAACTATTAATTTATGCAAATATGTTTGAATACTGCAAAGGTTAATTTCATGTATCAAATTGTGCATTACTCTTTTTTTTTATTGTGTGGACAATATGTGCTTCTTAAACTGTTTTTAAGTGTTTAGATGTTTTGTTTGAAGTATTTGCAGATCAGCTGTAAGCCACTAGAAGTTTGAAAAAAATCTTTATGTTTATTTGTCACAATGTATTTAACATTAAGGCAAGTTTTAATATACCAAGTGTTCTAGTTGAGTTCGGTTTTTTTACGTTTAGAGGAAGCATTAGTGAATTTCATAAGCTTACACAAACATTCGGCCTAAACTTGGTTTTCAGCTTTGTTTTTTAATAATAAGTTAATCACAAAATGTACCACCGAACTACCCTATCTCCGATATGCCGAATTAGTCAAGAGACATATATTTTCTTTCGGGGTCTGTTCGGTCGAAGCTGGTATTGATGTAATGGGATCTTGAAGCAGAGCTATCATTTGTAATGTTTAATTTAATATGGAAGCAGCTGTTGTGAAATTGTAGAAACGTACAGCTATTGCGGTGATGCCAGCGTTCTTGAGCGGTGATGGTGGGATCGGAGCGTGATGGAGGTTCCGATGGAAGAAGTACGTGCTCAGTGGTCGTAGGTGAACGAACTGGTGATGGAAACAGCAAAGAGCGGTTGATGTATTATTTGATAATAGATGGAATGTGGTTTGGTGGCCAGGCATTGGTATCTATAAATCAGGTATTGATTGAAGGCTGGTGTATAGGGACCCGCAACTGGATAAATGCATTATGTTTGGATATGCATTGGCAAGATTTTACAAAAATTTTACTTTTTTTGGTTGGGGCATACAATTGGCTTTTAGGGCTACACCTCCATACTTGCTGTGGAGGTATAGTTCGGTAACGGCCGATAGGAAGAAACGATGGCAATGGCGAAATGAGGACTTTGGCGCCTGCAACCTGCCAACGCCACGACCCTGGACGTGTTCAGTAAGGGATAAATCAGGGTAACACTAACAAATGTAGCTAGCTGAATTACTTGATTTTTGTCATACTTTTGTAAAGAACATTTAGAATTTCTGTGTAGCCACTTTTTACCAGTCTGTAATAAAACAAAGTTTTGAGAAAGATTCTGTGGAAGATCCGAACATATACATGAAAAAGATTACGTTTCACACACCCAAAGCCATTTCGTCAAGTACTTTGGAAATAAACAGTTTTTCAAATTTTTACATTTTCTTAATGCAAGGTAATTCTAGAAGATTATTCAAGAAAGTGGATTGAATTTTAAATTTATCACATTACATATCTAACTGTAAATTATATTTATGTAAAATATCAAAGAAGTTATAAGCTTTAAACTAATAATTTTTTCCTTGTGTTAAAACAACTAATCAATTTACTTCTTTACTTTTTAAAATATACGAGGGCGGTTCAATAAGTACCCGTGTTAGAAATGAAAATACAATTTTTTTCAAAAACTTTTTTTTTATTTTTCAACATAATCTCCTTTTAGAAATATACACTTCTCCCAACGTTCCTGACATTTTTTTAACCCCTCCAAAAAATAGGATTTGTCGAACTCTCCAAAATACGCCTCTATCTCGGCGATGACTTCCTCGTTTGAGCTAAATTTTTTTCCCGCGAGCCATTTCTTCATGTTAGGAAACAAGAAAAAGTCGCAGGGAGCCAGATCGGGTGAATACGGGGGGTGCGGCAGCAATTCATGCAGTTTGGCGGCGACAACTCCGGATGAATATGCTGGTGCGTTATCGTGGTGAAACAGCACCTTCTTTTTCGCCAAATGCGGTTGTCTCCTTCAATTTTTTGTCGAAGCTGTCTAATAACTTACTGTAGTATTGTCCAGTGATCGTTCTTCCTTTTTCTAAGAAATCCATGAGGATGACGCCGTTCGCATCTGCGCCTTCTTTGGAGCAGATTCACCGGGAGAAATCCATTGTTTTGATTGTTGCTTAGTTTCTGGTGTGTAATGATGAATCCAGGTTTCATCAACGGTGACAACTCGACGCAAAAACTCCTTCGGATTTCGCTTAAATTGCTCCAAACACTGCTTCGTAGTTAACAGCCGCTTCCGCTTGTTGTCCACCGTTAGCAATCGCGGCACCCATCGCGCCGACAATTTTTTTCATCGCCAACTTATCATGTAAAATATTAATTGCCGTTCCGGTCGACACACCTACGGCCTCTGCTACTTCACGCACTTTCGTTCGTCGATCAGCGAGAATCATGTCGTGGACTTTTTGAATGATTTCCTCGGTAACCACGTCTGCCGGGCGTCCTGGTCGCTCCTCATCAAAAACGGATGTTCGCCCACGTTTAAATTCGTTGAACCAATATCTAACTGTGGTCATAGATGGCAAAGTGTCCCCATAAACAGCATCCAATTTTGCTTTTATCTCCTCGCATTTTTTTCCATCCAAAAACAGAAAGCGAATTACCGAACGATACTGCTCTTTTTCCATCTTAGCTAAAATCACGAAACACGTCTTACTCAAATGGCTGTCAAATCCAAACTAACCTATCGATCAGTCTGCAATTTGTTATACCGTCGTTTGATAGATGGCAGCACACGATAATAACACCAACTTCCCCCAGGAACGCCTTCTGTCGTCAAACACGGGTACTTACTGAACCGCCCTTGTACATAATGAAAAACAAATTTGCAAAAGATCGTTCATATAATTAGTTTAACTTGTCTAACATATTATAAGTTACCTCTTCCTCATGATATAATTAATTTTTCTACTTTAATCATTAACTTCAATCTTAGTTTATTTATAAGTATTTAGTGTATTATAGTATTCTCTGTAGGTAGATTTTAAAATTTAAGAAACATCCTCTATTGTTTTATAAAGAAACCTGCAAAAACAATTTGTATAAATTGTCTTGTACTGCCACATTTGTGATATGTACAAGACATCTGCTTCTAATTTAGAAAATTTATGGTTTCTATCACTTTTTATTATTACCTTCTTTAAAAGCTACCGTTCTATTTCAGCAGCTGTAATTGAAATTAGCACAAATAATAGCACATTAAGTCGATTTACGATTATCTCGAGAACCAATTTTGTAGTCGAGCAGTACAGACTACAAAAACTTGTCAGATACAGACACTGACGCATTTTATTAGTTCATGCTGAGTAACGGATAACATTACAATACGTTTCTTTTCTTTATTGCTTGTATTCTTTTCACCAATTACGAAACACTTAAGAAGGACATAATTACAACAGGCATAGGACAAGGCCAGATATCCTTTTTGTACACTGCTTTCATGTTTCAGACTTCATCCTCTTTCAAAAGATTTTACTGCAAGAAATACTTCCTTCATTCCATAATCTAAACAATACTTAAAATTACAGTTCAACTAAGGAGTGAAAAATTAGAACTTTATTCATGACTACAACGTTTGCTGGGGTGTACTAAATTCTTTCCTTTTTAGATCTTATGTAAATTTCGTATTTAGAATTAGTTTTTCTCAAGACTTCATACCCATTACGCAAGTTTATTTGACGGCATCTTCCCATGTTTTGCTCCTTTCCATTATAACAATGTTTCTGATGGGTACAAAACACTAATAAGCCTAACTACATTTAAGCTGAGAATTAAAGATTATATCTTGTCAGAGAACGCAATTTAACTTTTAAAAATAAAAACTCATTTGTGTTGGCATCCTTTATCCTTATCTGCTTATTTATTGTTAATAAATAATATTTATAAGCTTTCTGCTTCAAGGTTATATTTGTTATTTTTAAATATCTCAAAAACAACCTATAATATCAAGATAGAAGTATTTGTATAATTTTTTACATAATAAACTCACATATTTAACTTATAAAAACAAATCCCTACAAAATAACTAAATCTAAAATAATTACAATGTTCTCAAAGCTTCTAAATAAATTCTGTATTGAACTGTCTGAGAAAGATTTGCGTACACTTATATAGGGCGAGATTGCATACATTAAAATACATAATTTAGAAACATCCATAAAAGCTACCTTGTCAAGCTAGTTTAAAAAGATGTAGGTTCAAATTCCACCCGTTGATATAAAAATTTCTAAATTAATTAAAAAAATTGTAGTTAACCACATTTTTGTTGATTGTAACACATTACTAAGCTACATCATATTTGAACAATAATATGACATTTAATATGTTTACCATAGGATACATAATATAAAGTAAATAAATTAGTAAAAGATAATGTTGTCAGAAATTTATTTGCTTTCTTTACAAATTGCTTGTATAAAATAATAATAATAATAAAATAAAACCACAACAAATTAAAACATTAATAATGTACGTAATAGAAATTACTGGAATGTTACTATATTTTGTCTGCAAAATTGCTTTTGTAAAATGATGATAATAAAATTAAAACCATAACAACGTAAAGCATGGATGATGAGATAGAAACCGCTACACTACATTTATTTTTCAGGGTAATCCAAGTGCTGTTGTTTTTATAATTGCTAAAAGAATCTAAATAGAATTTACAGTGAGCTTTCGATATTGACTTACTTAACCATAAAAGTTTTCGTATAAGAGGCTACTCAGCCTTTTATAATATCTAATGTACGAAAACATGAAAAATAAATAAATAATTAAAAGTGAAAGAGCTTATTTTACAAATGGAAATGTTTGGAAGCCTAATATTTAAGTAACTTTTTGTTTTTAATTATACACAACCATTATACAACAAAACCAAGTTACTAAGTACGTAATAGTTTAACGCATAAGGTGTTTATTGAAAATTCCACTTTTAAGAATATGTACAAAATCAAAGCATCTGCAAAATCAAAAAATATTGAAGAAAAAGGCTCTAGGTTTTTGCAGGCATATTGGATATCATGAATAGTACTCTAGATGGTTTAGTCTTCTGTAGAAATTGTATTTTTGACGTTTAATCTTTCGTATGAAATAATTGATCTCCCTTTCTGTACTTCTAGATCGCTGTGGATAAGACAACGATTTAGTCTTTTAAGTAAAAGAAGCCTCGAATGCGATACAGCAAGCGATATTCTTTCTTTCGAACTTTAAAAGGTATTGATCGCAAAATATAGCTGTACAGATTAGACAGACATATTGTTACCGTCTTCATTAAACCGACACGACTTAAATTACAGATACTTATCTGTAAATACTGACCGTCTTTTTCATCAAAAGACGCGACAATGTAGACGCTAACTGCCTGCTCATCATCTATGACCAGCTACGAAGCAACCGGTAGCCGTTTCAAGAAATTTTATTTTCCCCTTCTACCAGAATGAATTGTGTTGATTGTTGGTGGGGAAACGAGGTGTCGTGTCAGAATGGCGGAGAAGCCAATTCGCTAGTGACGGTGTTCAAATCGATGCAGCAGCGAATCGATTCGCGAACGAAAAGTTCTCAGAGACGCAGTATTCGTGGGTCACGTTGGCGTTGGGTCGCGTAAATAACGGTTGTAACGTTCACTTTTTGCTTCTGCTTCGTGTTCTATTTAATCTGTATTTTCGATGTGTTTTTGTATTTCCTTAATAGTTTACTCTCGTTGAAGAGAGTTTTTTTTAATAGTGATCAGTCCACCCTGAGAGACTGATTAACTGTTGTAGTGTTTCTACATTTTTTTTAATCAATTGGAGTTGACAAATTTTTTTAATTTATTTATTGTTACAATTTTTTTCTGGCTTTCGTATTACAATATTGGAATTGTCCAACAAGTTTTCTGAAGGATTCCCTATCTGCGTTAAATGAATCTTTATATCTTTTGCAGTAGCAAATTTGACATATAAGATGTTTTCATACAGTGAGGTCCAAAGGTAACGGATAAATTAATTTTCCACGTTAATAAGCGTGTAAACGAAAAATCCTGAAACACGTCAATTCTTAAATTGAAAATGACATTTTTGACGCTACAAAATTAGCCCCCACTTGAACACCCCATTTTATTTAAATTGCATGAAGAGTTCGATGCTATTTAGCAATGTGGATTTTTTTAGATTTCATTTATTCATTTACAAGAAAATTTGATTTTAAATTTTAGAATGTGTTTATTAAGAATGTACAGTCAACTCATAAAGTAATATCGCAAAGAAAGTGATTCAGGTAACACAATTAACGTTTTCGGAACAAGTTCGGACCTACGTTTTCTTTACATTATGGATAGATTTTTACCTGGCGAGGGTATGCAGGTATATTTAAGAAAAAAGAGGTGGTAAGAAATTCTTATATTGCTATGTAGTATTTCTTAAGAATGTGCCATTTACGTTTTATGTGTTATTTTAAGGATTTGTAATTTTCAAGCAGTAAAACCGAGTCTATATTATTTACGGGGTGCTGGGCTTCTGTTCCTCTTGGGTGTAAAATAATGCAGAATTTTAAGAATTTCTACACCCTGATATCTTTTGAATATCTTGCCTCACTTTGAAAGTGGTCAGGTAGTTGAAAGTTACCGTTTGTTTCTTCGCTGGTGATACGGATTTTCAATACAGGGTTTAATGGATAATTAACACGTCTGATGCAGTACGAAATCCATCGTGGTCTGGTGCAGAATATAAAAGACAAGGTCCGATTCAGTACCGAATCAAACTCGGTGTGCATCAGTACAAAAATGTTACCCGTCCGGTGCAGTACAAAAATCACCTCGGTCCGGTGCAGTACGAAAAGAATCTCGGTTCGGTGCAATACAAAAAAAAAGCGGTTCGATACAGTAAGAAAACAAACACATTGGTTGACTGGCTGCTCGCTGCCCGCCTATCCGCTTGTCGGCTGGGCTGGGCTGGGCTTGTTGGCTGGCTGGCTTCCAAGTTTAGCAAACTGTCCACTCTTTTTTTCAGAACCATACGACTAAAATGACCTTGAAGTATCTAAGATTTCAAAAGAAAAGTTGCACGAGCCCTATGACTTAGACTCCAAAATCCAACGATACGGTATGAAACTACTAACAGAGCATCCCAACATTTCCTGACGTCAAATATTGCTTTTGCTAACTGTAGTAGTTGTGTAAGAAAAACATAATTTTGATTTGCTGCACGACAGGAAAACAAATTTATTTACTTGTAAATAAAATATTTCATTTTACACAACTTGAATTGATGTTGTAAGCAATAAACATGTGTTTAATAAACGCCAGCGACATAAAGTACTTGCAAGGATAGCTTTTACACAGTTTGAATTACTACACAGCCAGAGCTAGAGTAGTTTCCAAATCTCTTGTCACACTAAATGCGCAAAAGGCGGAACTTACTCCACAAGAAAGAGAGAAAGAAAATTGTAAAAATCATACATGTAGGGTAAAATTCGGTTTCTGCGCATCAAAGATCGTGTGCCACAAAATTTGTAAACCACTCTAACACCTACACGTCCATCTTCACTCAACGCTTATAGTGGAATAAACACAAGAATGTAGGAGTTGGAATTTTATATTATGATGTGTGATTATAAAAATAATTATTTTAGAGTATACAGAGTATTATTTAATTTAAACCAATAAGACCTATTTTAGCTTTTAGTGTTTATTTCTCCGAATTTTTATGTAATTTAATCTATAATTTAATGTTTATATTAATAAATATGTAAAATAACATAACAAGCTCAAATAATTCCAAATAATTACAATTCGATTAAAATAATTTATAAAATGTAATGATTAACACCTTGTATTAAATAAGTAAGCACTTTTAAAAACACAGAACGTGAAATGATGACGCATTTGTTATTCAACTGTTTAATTCTTAAAATTAAACAGATTTCATGCAATCATCGTTAATAATTTTATCCAAGTAATTTCTAAGAAGTCTCATTTCAAGTAAGAAAGAATTTAATTTTTACAACTACCAGCATTCAATCAAATGCGCAACGTACACATTTTCCGTTTTAAAACATTTCTGGAGACGCCATTGTTTTCCTTCTAAAGAAAGCTCTAATAATTCCAATTTTCCTAAATTAAATCAAGAAGCCTTAATGTAATTTCAATACAAGAAATAAAGGAATTTCTACGTCATTGCAACACATTTCAAAATACATTGTGTCACATTTCATAAATAAAATAAATGTACAAAATCATAACGTTGCTGTTCTGGCTAATGCAACATAAAAAGATTCAAGTTACTTCCTGCATGTAAACAAACAAATATGTAATCTAATACTATAGTAGTATAGAAAAATGAAAAACGTTAACGTAATTGAAAATACGAACTCATTACTATAAATTGTTAAAACTGCAGAATTGTTATTTCATGTTACCTAAATAAATTGTTATATGTAACCATAATTGTCATCTATAAAGGGTTTTTGCATTTCGTTTTGTTTAAGTCAAATAGTCAAATCCTTTTTCATAAAAAAATATCTACCTTATATTCATTTTCAAATACAAAAATCTAAAATTGTTATCTGTAAAACCATTAAAACATTTTCGTGTTTATAACTTTACGATTAGTTTTCAAGGTTTCTACCTGACCGAGTCTCTTTTTTTATAAAATAGACATTTCCTAACCTAACCTTTACTGTACCGTCGCTAGCATCATTACTTTATGAGTTTTGTTTACTTGAAACGTAACAAAATACACTTTTAATTTCAGATAATCCCAAAAAAAGTAAGCAAGTGATGTCATATCAGGTGAACGGGCTGGCCATTCTATTGTACCACGTCTACCAATCCATCTGTTTGGAAACACTTTATTGAAATATGCTACAGTGCATTTGATTGTAACTGCACATTACAGTACTAAAAATTGAATTTTCCTGTAAATGAATGAACGAAATCTAAAAACATTTATATTGCTAAATAGGCAATCAGATGCTCATTAAAACGGGGTATCACATGACCCCTCACGCAATTTAAATAAAATGGGGTGTTGCTTCATCTTGGAAGGGGATTGAAGTAGGGGGATAATTTTTAGAAAATGTCATTTTCAATTTAAAAATTGGCGTGTTTCAGGATTTTTCGTTTACACGCTTATTAACGTAGAATAGTTATTTTTGTATTAAGTGCGGGAAATCAGTGTTTTTTTATAGCGCATGAGAATGGCATTTTTTGCACAAAAAAGTCATTCCAATGTGCCAAGAAATCACTGATTTCCCTCACAAAATGCAAACGACATTTTTTCTACAACCTTCAAACATTATTATGTGAATTTTGGAAGTAAATTGTACAAAACAAGTGTACAATGAAAATGCAAAATAATAAAGCATTAAATTGCAAAAATAAGCAGTTACCTAATGCGTCAGTTTTGTTTTTTTTTCTCGCACATGTGCGTGAAACATATTTTTTGCGCACATGGGCGTAAAGTATATATTTTGCTCTCATGTGAAAAAATAATGGGCTCCCCGTACCCTTGGCGATGCTTAAATCTAACCTTTTTTTGACGGTTGTAGAAAAAATTAATTTATTCGTTACATTTGGACTACAGTGTATAAGAGCCAAAACGTGTATCCAGGTATTTTCTTGAAATGACAAAAAGAAAAAAATTACAACCATCATCAACTTGACCTACTTTAGTTTTTGGAGTGTAGACGGGGTACCAGAATAGTAACAGGTGTGAGATTGCTGCAATTACAATGTACTCGTGAGCATTACTGTTTTATGCGGATTTCGTAACTTCGGTTTTGAGAGAAATTACGAAAAATTGTATGAGAGAACGAGTTTTGTTTTTGTTTCTTGTTACAATTGACATACAAAACCATCTTGACCAAAATAAATTTTGAACGTGAACAAAGGATGGTTTCTATTAAGTCAAGATATTTAAATGGCTGTCTCCTATAAATTTATTTATAGGTTGTTTTGAATAAATTGTTGTCCTGATCTGTATCATGCTTTATGGATGGTATCTTGGAAGGCTTCTCTTTAAGGTCATCATTTTACCATGATGTAGGCTTTATAAAGAATTTTCTTTCTCTAAGATCGTTTTTTGCAATTGTTGTAAATCACTTGTCAGAAGTGTCATTTGCTAATTTATACAGTGTGGTTGCTTTTTTATTACACACTGATTAATTCAAAAACTAAGGATTAGATGCATTCTTTTTCTTGAAGTTTTTTGCACCCTTTTCAAGAGACTAAGATAAAATGTCATTACCTATAAAAGGAGCAACGATTTTTTAAATGGAATACTTTGTATATTATTGAATAATTAGAATGATTTTGAAATTTTGGGTACAGCACAGTTTAGTTTTGCAATTGACCAACTAATAAGGTCATAGCAATAGAAATTAAATTTCGTATAAAATAATTCGAGAATTGGACTCGGCACGTAGCCTATTTCTTGCGCAGCAACCTAGGCTTTAGTCTAGTTACCTATTGGATAATGTGAGAATATGACCTACTTTTGGTAATCTTATTATTATTGATATGGCCTAATTTATTAGCCAATTGGGAAAATAAAAACAGCGCTGTATTCAGAACTTTATATCATTCTAACTATCCAATAAAATACAGTGTTCCATTTAAGAATGCTGCTCCTTTGTTTTATTAGTGATGGCATTTTATCTGAAATTATCTGATTCAAGTTTTTAAATTTTTTGAAAAATTTTATTCTAACTAAATTAATGAGTGTGTAATGAAAAACCAATCACACTGCATTTTCTCTAGTTGGTTCTGTTTCCTACAAACCCGCTTCGTATTTTCGTAAAATTATCAAATTGTGATTTTTTGTATTAGCTTATTATAAGCCTGCCAGTTTATTAGACTTCCCAATAGGTATATGAAGTCCCTAAATGTTGAATAAGTTTTTAATAAAAGGATCTGACTCGGCAAAAAGTTGACAAGATATAATTAGATTGGGCAAAACCTGCAGCTGTTTTTACGACATCTATTCTCATCAAACTAGTATCATTCATAATTTAATTTCTTTTTGGTGTATCTTTATAACAAACTTTATGAGCTGCTATAATTAATAGTGACCGACCGAAACAGGATTTTTAACCGAAACCGAAACCGAAACTTTTTAAGACTTATGAAAATGTACACATTTCCCTGGAATTTAGAGGTTTCCAGACTTATAGGGCGTACTGAAGGTCAAATGGCGACAAAACGCCTGTGACGCAAACGCCCGAGTACAGCCAACGCAACCCGAGAGTCCATGAACGTATGTTTCGGCCGAAACCGAAACCGAAACCGAAACTTCGGTCGGTCACTAATAATTAATACTAATATACTTAGCAGACTAAGCTCCAGTTGGAAGCTTTGGGCATGGATTTAGAGTAAAAGCAATAACTGAGAATGCATATACACAAATAGAATGAGGTCTTTAGACATTGGGATTTTTAATTCAATGCAGCTGTTTTGAAAGTTATTTCTGCGAACTATTCCCGTCCAACTGATATTGTTCATAATTTGATTCTCTTTTAATACATTGATTATTTCGTTAATGTTAGTGTATTGATTTTTGTAAATCTGCTCGTTTACACTTAATGAATGGCCGTAGCACATTCATCGGTTGCGTTCACCTCATCGCAGGTGCCACAGCTTAATGCAATCTTTCTCTAGGTGTCTACGATCTTGACATTTATAACATTTTGAACAGTCGAATACACTAAGCAATGGGCTAGTTTCAGATTTTGGAAATGGTCTAGACTTTAAATCATCTAATGTCTGTCTTTCTCTCTGAAGTTAAGAAATAGATTTATTTCTTTCTGTTTGTTTGTGATTTCGGCGGTAAATCCAAATTTCTTTAAATTGGCAAAAAGGTTTCCTGACTGTCCATTGTCTTGATTATGCTTACACTTTGCTTTATTTGCAATATTTTGCCAATTCCCAGGCTTATTGTGGTACCAGGTCTTGTAGCTGTGAGTAAGGCGGAGACCTGTTTTAGTTACCAAGTTGATCTGTCAAATTCTCCATTTTAGTACCAAATATTTAATTATGTAATTTATTAATCTGTTGATTGTTTGCTTTTTGGTGTACTGTTAATTTACAGATGTGAACTGCTAAGCGAGTTGGTAAATGTGTTTTTTTGAATTCTAAAAAGAGATCGATAGTTCCCACTTGTAAAGTTAGTATGCATGGAGTTAATAACATGAAGCTTTGAGCCTTGAGAAGACTGCGTCTCATCCTAATTTAATATTTTTTACTGGTGTAGAAGAAACTCGTACATAAAGCATTAGCAATTTTCTAGATTTTATAGTATTTATCGTACTTTAGACACAACTCGTCGCAAAGTCGTAGCAACAAGCCAGGAATGTTACAAACTCTGGGGAATACTTATCTAAACAGTTAGAAAATCTGTCCTGTATTTGCCTACTAAACAAATCAACAGTAATGGAAATCACCGTATATAAAAATAAAGTAAATACTGGGGTCACATATTTACTGTCGATCATAGATGGAATGAAACATGAATAAAACGAATAAATTATTGATGCAAACTCTTGAAACCTTTTCTGACATTTAAATGATATTTACTTTGAAAATTTTCATTAATCCACTTTTTTCTGTTATATGTAATTTTGAATTAAGTAATGAATAAATGTAATACGTAAATTATTCTTGAGATATAATCTACCTATAAAGAGAGAATCTTTTATTAAAATATTCTAAATAGTTCTACACTTGTATTTATTATAGCGTGCTTTGAAATCTCGATAATGTCTTCGATGTTGTAAAATAGTTTCTGATATACATTTTCCTTTGATGTCGATGTTACCACTCGATTAAATTTCAAAACAGCGCAAGATATGATATAAAGTAGGGTTAGCTGCAAACTTTGCAAGTTTTACTTTTCTTACGTAGACGTATTTATTTTCCTTTAGAAATCAGTATACAACAAAAAACGTTTGAGACTGTCATAAGTTATAACTTAATCAAAATCTACCATTAACGCTGAATTATTTGTTTGAAGAATCAATAAAATCACTGTAGTAAATTAATTAAAATTTTAACTTTATTTGCACTAGGTACATTTGGTTTTTGATTTATGGTGAAATAAACTAATTCGGATACCTTCATATTCGAATAATAATTTTCCTCTAAATTTCCGGCTATAATTGAATTCCGTATATCCTTTTGAATACCTAACAAATATTCTCTTATAAAATCAATATGAAAAACAGGACGAGAGAAATCCTAATATCGAATTCAATTAACTCTAGAAACTTTGTCCAATATTTGAAGTTATTTGATAAATTGAAAATATATTAATCGTGTCCCTGTAGATGAAATCCCTAATGTATATTTAAGCAATTTGCAAAAAAAGAGAATACCAGCTCTTGTTTTTGTTTAAAGAAAGGTTAACACCCACTCGGTATTATTAAACGCGGTAGAGGAAAAGTTGAAAATACTGTACACGATTAATTTATATTTAAACGCCTAGGGCAAAATGAAAAGAACCGACAGAACAACCAGCGGTAATTTATCTTTTACACCATTTCCAATTTAGAGTTTACGCAATCACAGGTGAAGTATAAAGGCAATTTTAGTTAAGCAAATATCTATTAAAATAAATCCTACGACTACCACGAGTTCCAAGAAGAAAAAAAAGAAAATCGACTAAAAGTTTTTATATAAATACGTATTTTGACATCAATAAAGAAGTTAATATTTCATGCTTGAATTACTAGAAAAATAAATCTTAAAATTATCAAAGGATATACAGAAACCATTTGAGTGTAAAACTGATGTGGAAATTTAATTTTTCTAAGAGATTTACATTCTTAAACCTCTGTTACTTTTTAAGTCTTTTAGAAAGACCATTTTTTATGGATTCGCCCACCACTTTTGAACAACAAACAGATATGATTAAATACATACTAAGACAACACTGCAAATTTACTACCACTTACCGTAGATATACTGTAAATGTTGATATTTGATCTGTTTCTAATTTTTCCATAGACGATTGATAGCAGTGCTGTGCAAAAAAATGTCAAATACAATATTAAAAGAAAAGGATTCTTAAGAGTTACATTTCGTCTTCTAGCTCGAACTCTACTCTCGATTTATTTTTAAACATTGTAGATTTACAAAAGCAGTATATTCTGAAATTGTATAAAATGATATAGTAAGTCGTGGAAACAAAAATCGCAATTCAAGATTAGACCAAAATAGATTTATCGATTCAATCTTTTGTTACACTTAAATTTTTTCAGAATCGGGTAGTGTAAACTAGCGCAAGGACTTTCAAGTCGCCTACAACCGCAATCTCCGCGGGCAGTATCAAAGGATTTTAATAAATGCTGATATGGCTCCTGTTAGACTTTTCATTAAATACAGCAAACCACCAAATGAAAAAGCTTCATTGATGATACGGGAGCATGAGTTGACAATCGTAAAGATTTCACTTAAAATGAAACGAGACACCAAGCTGTGCTTTACTTTCAAGTTCAAAAGTAACTCTTAGCAAGAAGTGCCATATTTCATTTTCTAATATACAAAATAATAATAATAATAATAATAATAATAAAACAATAATAATAATAATAGTATTGACAGAGTGAATTCATTTTGAACGTTGAGGCTTTTAATGCAATTCCTCCAGTTCACTTCCTTTTTGCGCTGAAAACAATATAGACTTACAACTCTTTAGATTTGGACAAATGCGCTGTATTGCACCTAGACGGAATCTAGTAAAGAGTGGAAATGAAAATGTTCAACTGTACTTTTTTAAGATATAGTTAAGTTATAAGCACTCAATTAAAAAACCAGAAAGATCATGCACCTAAACCGTATTATATACCAGAAATCTTCTATTCAGGGAATTTACCTCCCAATCATCAAGGAGGAAGGAGACTACTGGACCTAGAGTTCTGCAAGACCATATTGCCTTAGGTATGACTCATCCCATGCTAAAAAGCATTAAAACTTATCAAAGTTCATGAAGCCAGAAATAGGCATTTTTTTGGAGCTGCAGAAGAGTTTGAACTTGAAGACATTTTACCGAACCACCGTCTTGTTAAGAACATCGAAGAGCGTGTAATTGTTGTGTTAGTATGACAGTCAGAAAGCAAGATCATCTAATGCCAAAACATAACAAAGCGATGCAAATAAGAGTCTTTCTTGTGAATTATCTTTGTTTTTCTAAGATCAGCTGATATAAAGTCCAAAACTTATGTATCGTAGTGTTATTTTGCAGAAGAGTATCTGTACTTTTTGCTAACGTGTAAGGTACTTTATTTCTACCTTAGACACGTTTATGGTATTGATATAACATCCGCCATACGGTATACCTTTAGTAAAATAGAATCCGTGGTGGAGAATTCCAGATGCCATTTATTCTGAAAAAGAGTAAGACAGTAAGAAATCAACAAGAAGAATATAGTTTTACTAGACCTCAATACTAGACATTTCTGTTAGCAAACTGTCTTATCTAACAGAATCGAATATCACATTTCAAGAGGTTGAATAGTACCGCAACCTTCTATCTGAGCTTGGTCGTCTGTATCCAGGACATGTTATAAGATTAGTGGTACTAACAGTTGGGGTTTTTGGAGAAATAAAAGCTGCTTTCATACAAGCTTTAAAAAATAGTTTTGTTTGGCTCTTTTTGCCCTTTCCATTCATCAGCATTCAATACGCGTAGTAAGAGCTTTGTAGGTGATGTTCAATAAAATAGCTGAAGTTGGGAGATGTATTCAAGGGATTCAGAGATCTGAGGTAAATAACTAGGTGTTAAACTTTATCTCATTCTTAAGGTTTTTAAAGGAAGGTTTCCTGAGGATAACAGCTGTCTAAAAAGTAACAATAATAACAATATAAAATTGAAGCTTCAACAAGCAAGCTTGGTACAAGCGTGATAATGAACTCGTTCTCTATAGTTTCCACGGTTTCTGCGTTGGACCAACCAAATTCATCAAGTAACTTGAAATAAGATTTCAGATTTTGCAAAAAATGTTATTATACTTTTGATGCGGTACTATGTTGATTTCAATCGAATAGCGCCAGGTCAAGTCAAGAAAAATTATATGTACCTTAGTGTTTGGAATACAGATCCACAGATAGAGGACTTCCAGAAAGTTGTTTGGAGAGGGCAAGTCGGGTCGAAATTGCTGGGATACTACATATAGTTATTTTTTTTATTATTTGAAACTCAAATCTCAACAAGAGAATTTTATAACCAGAAAAAAAAGAGCTAGAAGTTGGAATCTAGCGTGTAGTATACTTAAAAGAGTATATGACAAAATCTAAGGTAAACAATTGTCGCTCAAAAACAAAAAATGCTCGTTGAAGATTAAAAACTTGGCGTTTTGTCTTTCATTTTCGCAATAAAAAGTTCTATCACTATGAGACCTTCTTTGGTCTATAGTATAAGATATAATATCTGCGCGGTTTGAACAATCATAATTGTTTTTCTGTGAAACCTTATAAAACAGTTCAACATATAATAAAATCTTATAGCGTCGCTTTTTGAGATACACAGTCAAACCAAATTATATCAATGAATGGACTACCTGATTATCTATAAAGAACGTTCAGAATTCTAAAAAGTGTTCTAAGAAATACCATCTTCTGGACTAAAAAAATGAAAACCAAAATTATGTGGTGTTATATTATCAGATTTAGAAAAATATAATTTGGTGTAATTTTTGAGGTCTTGGGCATCATAAGATTCTCTTCATATTACACGAGAAACCGTACTTTGACTTCCTGCTTTCAGCGATGCCAGAGTTTTTAATAAAAAAATATAATAAAACACCACATCTGTTAAAAAGTTTAATAAACTATCAAAGATTTATCATATCAATAGTAATAATAATAATAATAAACCAAGCAGCCACTACACAAGATCTGATAGACTGAACATCAAGGTGATGATAACAACAGTAGAGAATGCAGCGTACAAATAAAAGCAGGCATCTAAAATACTTGATGGAAGAATGCAAAGATAAAGAAAAGTCTTCTAAGCTGCGCCAAGACTCCTCGATGGGAACGCTACCAAAAGCAAAAAGAAGAGATCCTTGACGCTCACCGCATATAGCAGAGATAAAATTGCCGTTAAAATCAATTTAAGAAAAGGGGCTCTAGATGGAGTTGGAAAGATTCTCAAAATTGAATTACGAAAGATTAGTGCAAATCAAAGTATCAAGTTTTAGAAATTCTAAAAATAATCATGTAAAGCTTGTAATATATAAAGGGTTTTCCAATAAGAGGTGTTATTTTGATATTCAAAGAAAAGTGCCATTTTTTAATATAAATGATCGAATGTTTATTTCATTATAAAGAGGAAGGTATGCCGTTAATAGTGGAAAATAACATCAGGCAAATGACCACCACGACCACGCTTACAGGACAATATCCTTTTCATGAAATTTTCCATAACCAAATCGCAAAGTGGCTGCCCTATGTCCTCGATAGCCTCACGAATTCCATCTTTGAGGTCTTGAATCGACGCTGGGCTGTTGGCGTAGACCTTCTCTTTCACGTGGCCCCAAAGAAAGAAGTCGCAAGGTGTTAAATCACAAGATCTCGGTGGCCAATTGTGATCACCTCTTCGAGAGATAACACGGTCCGGAAACTTTTTCCGTAAAAGATCAATGGTTTCGTTGCTTGTGTGGCACGTAGCGCCGTCTTGTTGAAAGTAAACGTTGTCCAGATCAATACCATCCAATTCCGGCCATAAAAAATCGTTAATCATCTCTCGATAGCGCAATCCAGTCACCGTAACTGTTGCTCCAGCCTCATTTTCGAAAAAGTAAGGTCCAATGACTCCGCCGGACCATAAACCGCACCAAACAGTCACACGTTGAGGATAGAGAGACTTTTCAACAATAACTCTTGGATTTTCTGAGCCCCAGATCCGACAATTTTGCTTGCTGACGAAGCCACCGAGGTGGAAATGGGCCTCATCACTCAAGATGATTTTTCGATGGAATTCTGGATCATTTTCATGCATTTCAACGACCCAATCAGCAAAGACACGACGTTGTTGATGATCGGCCGGCTTGAGTTCTTGTGTTAACTGGACTTTATAAGCCTTAAGACCCAAATCTTTATGCAAAATACGGTGTAATGACGTTTGTGGAATGGCTAATTCCAAAGAACGACGAGGAATGGACAAACCTGGGTTTTCTTTAACACTTTCGGCTACAACAGCAATATTCTCGGCTGTTCTTGAGCGACGTGCACGGGTTTTATTCTTCACATCACTAACTTGTCCCAAGAGCTCGAATTTTTTCACCAATTTCTGTATTGCGGTCCGACAAGGTGCTTCACGGTGACCCAAAAATGTTCGAGTTTTACGAACCGTCTCTGCCAAATTTTCACCATTTTTATAGTGAATTTTAATAATTTCAATGCGTTGTTGAAGCGTGTATCGTTCCATATTTATTAATGGCGTAGTTTCTACTTGTCAAATGTCAAAAAATGATAGCTTCAAAAGTGACATCTACCGAAATAGCGGGCTATTCAAAATAACACCTCTTATTGGAAAACCCTTTAGAAACAGATTCTGAATACTTTCTGAAGAAATAAGAAAACCTTTTAAAATGACAGAGCTCATCAAGTGTAATAAACTACTCATTTAGTTAGAGTCAAATCTTGGCAATAACTGACTATCTATTAAACCCTTCTTTTCCTTGTAATTAAACTTCTTATTAACCGGTTAGAACTATCTTCCCTCCTTTCTTCTTTGTCCTTTTCTTTTAAATAAAATTTGGTAGTTATTTATCGGATATTGTTGGGATACAATTTAACTTATTTATTTGATTAATAATTAAACTATTTAACTTCATACTTAAATTAATTCTGTCATTAGTCTTTGTCGATAATACTTAGTAAATTTTATTTATAGTTTTTTTGTTTTTGTTACATAAAAATCTCAATGTTATTCAAGTCTGATATCCCAAAAACTTGTTTTTGCTTTGTATGATTTTTCTTTTCAGTTTTTGTTTTTGCTATTGTGTGACAGTGGCTGGCGCCCAATCTTTTTTCTTCAACTGTGCAGCTCTGGATGCCTTCAACAGTTGTCTTTATTTGAACCCGCAACCCGAAAACGCCGCTGGTTGGCGGGTCCTTGTGGCTTTTCCAAATTCATATTTTTCCCATCTCTTTGTTTTATTAAGCATGGCAGAACTCTGCACTGTAATCGTTTCTGTCGGGTCTGGGAAAGACATCCAAACCCATCAACCAGACAAAAAAGAGGACATATGGTGAACAGCTAGCAAAACTATTTCTGACATGGTAAGTAGGGTTGGGAAAAGAGCGAATCTGATATCCCAGACAGATCTTCTAATCAATGCTGACAAAGAAAGAGAGAGGCTTTTGTCCTTAACAAAACAATATAGATAAAAGTAAAATTGATGCATACCTATAAGGTATGTACATACTATAGTATTGTTTGGTTATAAATTATTGTGCTCTGTTTGACCAAGAAAATTAAAAAAATGCAGTTTTTACTGATTTTTTATGCAATTAAATGCCAAATAGACACCTTGATTTTTAGATTTTTGTGTACAGAAGATTAGATCAAACCTTTGTGCATTGAGTTGCATGTTACATTGCTAGATAATTAAGTAACTGGGAAAAGAGAAGGGTGAAAACGACACACCTAAAGAAAATTCATCCATTTAAAAGCAATCTTGGAATTCGTATATACAGGGTGTTTCGAGATAGTTTCCGATTATGCCTTGAAATGCAAGCACAATACACATGATGAACGTATGAAGGAGTCTATTTACCGAATTTTAAATTCATCTCTGCATTTTAAATAATTTTTTAAGGGATAATTCCAGAAAATTGTAAATCGTGAATAAAGTTAGAACTCCAGTCAGAACAATCCTTGTCCGCTCGGATTTTAAAGTTAAAACATGAGAGAAAATTGACAGCAACTATAGAATGTTAAATTCTGTCTTGCGTAATATTATGTAAATGCCTTTTGTGAACAAAGAATCTTTTTAAAACGAATATTTGAAATCTTGTTTGTTATATTAAAAGGTATTTCAATTTTAATTAACAAATTCGTGCTCACTCAGTTGGCTTATTAAAGATGCCTGCAACTGCAATGTAAATTCTTAAAATATTCTTTGTTGGAAAGCTTTGTAAACAGTAGAAAGGGATTTCTATATTTGTGAAAACGACCTGTAGTATTTAACGTCTAAACTTTAGATATTTCAATTATTCTGAAATTTAAATAGTATGAGCAAACATCGATAAATGATAACGTAAAACGAAAATAAACAAAAATGTTGATTCGTGCGTAAAAATCCGATTTTTTCTATTGAACACGGAAAACAAATTATTTCTATTGTACGGAATTTATTTTATGCCCTTTCTTTAAACGTCAAATGCAAATATAAAACTTATATCTTACGGTAGAAGCTATAATTGAGTTTACAGAAAAAAAATAAATAAATGATACACGCGTGCGGGTATAAAAAGAAGAAAATCATTTATATATATTTTATTTTCTATCTTGAATTTTCGTTGTCACTTTAGGTTTCCCTTTTTCTACCCTTATTTTCCTCGTACATTAATTTCAATTTGTATGTTAAGGAAGCTATTTTAGTGAGGCATTCAAACAAAAAGAGGATTAGGTAGTTTCATATAAATAAAAGGTGAAAAAGACATTTCCTTATTTTATTTGTTATTATTTAAATGTTACAAATATGCTTGTTTTTCACAGTTACAAAATTTAATTTTGTTAATATTCAAAAGAAGGAATTCATCCGCAAGAATCATGTGAAAAATAATTTCATCATCCTGTCACGTGCCGTTAGCGTTCGTTTACCTTTCCAGTCCTTTCACAGAATCATATTTGAGGTCTGAAAAATAAAAACAGGAATTTGAGAGATAAATTTGTATAAAATAAAACATTTTCCTCAAAAGATTTAGTTGAAATAATGTTGTTATGTAAAATAAATTCTATATATATAATTTACTAATACGCAATAATCGTTGCTCACTTTCCTAAAAATTGGCCTAATTTAATTCTCGTTAATGGTAAATCAAGGCTGACACTGTTACACACAAGCTTCAGATTATACACATAATCTGTCCATTTAGGTTCAGCTTCATTTCTGGGTTGTTATTATCTGAACGTTGTGAAGCTTGACCTGTAATAGATAAGCGTGTAAATGAGATTTCCGGATCCTTGAAGGAAACAGAAATCCCAATCTTGGTAGCATCAAATTGTTACCATGCAAAGTACTTAACAAATAAGTTTCCTGTTTTATCAAAGCACACAAACAACTTTTCAACTCAGGATTCCAACTACCAACATTTAAAGTATTACGTAATTAAAATCAAAAATAGAAAAACTTTTACTGTCATGCTCTAAGAGAATAGTTAACTGAACCAAATAAAATGCTGCAATATATTTTGTAAATAAATGTTTAAAGTAGCAGATGAAAAGAAAGACCAAGTTTTTAAAACGTCCTGCAACAAGTAGATAAATACAATTTGAGCTCGACTTTTAATTACAAAACATAAGAATAAAATAATGCTGTACATACTTGTCATGACTTGAGACAAATTTGTTAGATACAAATGTTGCATTTTAAAAAAGAAGTAATTTATAAATGTAGAGGGTATCATGAATTATTTTTCTGATGCGAATTTACTTATCTACCGCGGCGTCTTGTAGAACACAAGGCTAGATCGACAAACCTATTCCTCAAATTGGTAAAGAATAGGCGCCAGGCCATTTGATAAAATGATTTATTGATTGTTTTTCTAATGTTTTTATATTTATATTAAAAATCAGCTAAATTCAGTGGTGAAACATGGATATTGAAAACTATCTTTTCTCTCTTCCACCAATGTTATGTATTGATTTTCAGATTTTTTTTTCAACTTTATAAGTTTTTAGGTTTTTCTAATTGTATTGAGTTTTTGGAAGTTTTGTCTGCAAATATAACAAAGAATAAATTACTAAACTGACATATTAAATTAAACTGGTAAAACATTCTTGACCAATTCCACGGGAATAATGCACCTGAACAGCTGTCTTCTAGCACAGAACGAACGATCTCCCATAATTTAATTTTTAAAAATTTGCATTATCATACATACACTTTTCAACTGAACAAGAGAAGATATTGTCTAAGACTAAAATATAACCTACATAATGAGTGAAGATACAAAAATACACAAACAAAAAAAGCACGGTAGGAACGGGTTAATACGCGACATAGGATTCAAACAAATAAACCCTTGCTAAAAATTATTTAGAAATTAAGAAAGACTCATTCTCATAATGTTTCAAGACTGTTAAAGCTTTAGAAAACTAGTAATTTCAAGAATCGACTAAATAAACTCTTAGAATACATAAACTACCCAATCTACACCATATGAGCTGCAAGAAAAACCATAATTAAAATTCAAGGTGTTTCTGGATCTGTAAGAAAAGAAGAATTTAAAAATTGTTGTTAATAGAAAGAAAGAGCAAAAAGCTTTAAAAAAAATATTACATCAAGTATGTCCTATAAAGGCAGATGCTAAACACTGTTTTTGAGACTCATTACTTTATTTCACGATTAATCTTCAATTGTAGCTATCAAGAAAAAATCTCGACCAAGAAATATAAAATCAGCTTGAAAAGAATATCCAAGTTTCTTAAGAGATTATGACCCTTATAAACGAGAGATTCGACAGGAAGACATCTTGCTTGAATGTTGAAGCAGTTTGGATAGCTGAATCACAGAATGCTTCTGATATGGACTTTATCAGATTTATCGAAAAGCGATTAAGTTGTCTATTGTTCTTTATAGTGGATTTTTTTGCGAGTAAATCTTCAGAATATCAAAAACACTTATAGTATTAGTAACTAACCGACAAAGAAACTAATAGAATGGCAGTATTGATTCATAGACTTTAGATTTAAGAAGTCGAGTAACAGTATTGAAAGGAGTCATCTAAAAATTTGCTTGAGAGACACCGCGTTACAGGGTACTTGTAAAATACAGGCTAAGGAACAATACTTGTCAAAACCATACAGATAACATGTAAATATCTGCTGACAGGTGCTACGCCGTAACAAATTTTTATTTTTAAATACCCTGTACATTGTCTTAAATTAAATATCTACTTTTGTTTAAGTTTCAATAACCTCTTCATGTTAGATTTCCACTAATTAATTCCGTATTTTATCTTTTCTATTATCTAAAAATCTCCTTTGATATGTACGTTTTTGCCTCAGTTGCTCCCCTTATTTAGCAAATTATTATATCTCTATTCAGTTCCTCTAGTGATATCTAATAACTAAAATTTGTATATATAGAATGGCGGCGCACGCGTTACTTTGCACGTTTGCTGGTCGGATTGTTACCCCTTCTTCTTTCTCGTTCTGCTTTTTGAAGGGTTAGAAATTCAGGATTGTTTTCCTGCTTTCCTTTTACCGTTGATCGTACCACAAATTATCGTTTCCCTGCCAATTATCTGTTTATTACTTTCTGGCTGGAACTTCGTTGTGAAGACCGCTATATAGGGCGTAGGCCGTCGCCATCTTAGTCTGTGGAACTTCAAGAAGGGTTTCATGAATTAGATCAACCAATTATAGTCCCAGAATCTACGAGACATTTCTTTATATTTGCTGACACATCATTCCGACTGGTAAAATTTTAAAATTAATACAGTCAACAATTTGCATACAAGATATATGAAGATAAAAGGGAGGTATTTATTTATTATATAAAATTACCTGGACGAATGCCTACTTATGTATTAGTCTAAATTAGAATTTTATCTTTTGAGTTTGTATACTACTAGCTAAAGAATTTTTATTAACTAATAATAAATATAAGTCAAGTTTTTATTTTAAAGCAAGGGTATAATAACCTTCATCTTATTATAAAGTGAGGTTTTTATTAATACTAATTATTGCTTTTTTCTACATTTTTCCTTTGAATAAGTTTCAATATCAACAAGATTAGGAATTTTATTCAGTTTTATTCAATACAATTAACCAATAATTTTTTTTATATTTAAATTTACCATAATCCCATAGTGTTTGAAAAAATCATTAACGTTACTTAATTTTTTTTATACTGTTATGAAGGCCTTCAAGAGTTATTATTTCTTATTAGTAAAATAATATTATTAACTATATCATATGCCTGTTCTGTTGTTTTCTTTTTTTATAGGTGTGCAGCAAGCCTACATTGATTTTAATTAAATAATATTATAATGTGTTTTGTACTAAGCCCTTTGGAAGTATCTTTCCCGATTTATGATTAGATTTTTGATTTTCTCTCTTTTTCCATAAATAAAAAGCGTGGTATCCCTGTTTTTTTAAGAGCAAGAGGTTCTCACGTTCCTTCATAATTTGAAAAGGATCTTGAGGCGTCACCTTTAGCTAAAATAAAAAATCAGAAAGTCAAAATTGCTATACATGTAAAAAACTAATGTCTGGTCTTAATTCTTAAGTCTAAGTCAGGTTTGACAGTAACGTCAATATTGATAAGCCACTGCCAAATTTCTTAACGTTTAAGAACTAAACACAGAAGGTAGAGAGTAAGCAGGATACGGCAAGGTCGTCTGTTGCACTGATCCCAGACACCATAACACAACTACATAATGAGATAGCCCAGTCGCATAGTTGATCTGCTTGAATAATTTGAAACTTCCATTTAAGTTTCACTACGTCGAATTGACTAATTACGTGATTAACTTTAAACATTTAATTAGCTATGTTTTGTACAATCGGACAATAGAAAGTTTAGACAATCAAATAAACTTTCTTTTTCAAGAGTTTGAAGAAACCATACGGTCTTTTCGCATATAACAAAATCAGTTTTGCGTAGTGTTTTTAGTTCGTGCGTGTCAATTTCCCCTTTTTCCTCTTGGGGGTTCTGTTGTCCTATCGAATTTTGGAAAAGGTTTGATTGTAGGTCTTCCATTCACCGCTATAGCTTGGGTTCATTTCACTTCTAGAGCGTCGTGGACACATGCTTTATTGTTACCCGACAGACGCTTTTACCCTCAGAAGAGGCAAAGCTATTACTGTTAGATGTATAGATTTCTTATTTGTCCTTCTGGAACGCCTTCCAAAGTACGAAAACCCAATGCTATTGCTTTCAGCGCATGCGCGCACCTAGAGGTGTAAACTAGAAGAAATACTGTTACGTTGCCATTACTATGAATGAGATTTCTAGGGCCAATACTTTTCACCCAGTCGAGTTGGTGTTCATTGCCATTTTTGCTTTTCACCATACGAGGCACGTCGTGCTAACGGTAGAGGGACATTTAGACATTTCGGAGCCTCTTTGGCCAAGTAATAGTTGAACTTGTTGGTCAGAAATCGGTATTGTGTGGTTACTGTATTTTGGATGTCAATTAATGTGATGGCGAGCAGCAGGGAGTGCCGGTGTGTGTTTGTAGTAAAGAGTGAAGATTGGTCGGTCAAGATGTTGAGGATATTGTCAAAAATCGTAGAGTGCCAACTAAGATGGCACGTCGAAAGCTATTGTTGGCGCCCATGATATTTAAGACAAGACTCAAGCCAGTGACAAAATTTCATATTGACTGTTGCGGGTGATGATAACAGTAGACGGGAAAAGTGTTTTAGGACCTCACCTTTCCATGTGCGTTGTAGACGGAAGCTCGGTAGCTGCAAACAATGGCAGGGATAGAAAGGGAGTTCAGGACCGTAATCCTACTTACTCCGTATCTTGGGACGTGTTTGAAAAGATGATACATTAGACGGAAGACTTCTTAAATCCAAATGCCTGTAACTCCCGACAAGAACGTAAGGAAAACCACGTTAAGAGAAAGAAGGGGGAACATAGAGAACCACTTATCACGATCATTAGGCCGCCGATAAGTCTTCAACTGCCTAACTATCTGTTACAATCATCCAAAACAACTGGTTCAGGCAGGTACGCCACATCTACAAGTCGAGGTAATTTTTTAGATTGTTATCCACATATTTGATTTTACGGTTTTGTCTAGAATATACATTTTTATTGCAATATTTCTTTGTTACTACATATTTTTGAGTTTTCCTTTACTTGAAAATTCGTGGATTTTCGCCATGGCAACCGCTGAGGTGTGAGACGGTGCGTTGTCTTGGTGAAACGGGATTTTCGTTTTCTGCAAATGTGGCCGTTTTTTCGCAAGTTCTGCCTTCAGCTTGTCAAGTAATGATGCATAATATGCTCCTGTAATGGTTTTTCCTTTTTGAAGATAATCGATTAAAATAACTCCATGACTATCCCAAAAAACAGTCGCCATCACTTTCCCAGCCAAAAAAACAGTTTTTGCTTGTTTGAACTGTATTTTTGTTTCGGGCGTATAATGGTGTATCCAAGTTTCGTCTACAGTAATTAATCGGCGCCAAAACTCGGATTTATTTCGCCTAAACTGCGCCAAAAGAGCGTTGGAAATATTCATTCGAACACGTTTTTGGTCTAACGTGAGCAAACGCGGCACCCAACGCGCGGACAGCTTTCTCATGCCTAAATGTTGATTTAATATGTGACAAACACGTTCTTTTGACATGTTCATAACCTCTGCTATCTCTCTCACTTTAATTCGGCGGTCGTCTAGCACCATTTGGTGAACTTTGGCGCTGTTGTCGTCGGTAGCTGCAGTTTTTGGACGTCCCGAACGTTCATCGTCTCCCAAGCTCTTACGGCCACGTTTAAATTCAGCAGCCCAAAATTTCACTGTGGTAAATGATGGTGCAGAGTCCCCATACACAGAATCCAACTCATCTTTTATTTGCGAAGGCGTATTGCCTTTCAAAAACAAGTATTTAATGACAGCTCGATACTCGATTTTGTCCATTTTCACAAAAAAAACTCACATCAACTCACTCAAACGACTGTTACATAAAAACTGCGCGTTCAAAATGGCTGAAACTTTGGTGAGTAACTGTCAACAGATGAACAACGAAATTCAGTAGCTTTTATTTACGAGTGCTGCCATCTTCACGTTGAGGTCGGCAACTTTTCAGACCACCCTCGTAGTCAATAATAAATTGCATTGTAACTTGTCATGTTCTAGGAATTTGAATAGTGACATTATTGTATTATTTATTTATAGAAATAATGACACAATAAGCTCTGAGAGCGAAGAGTTGCTCGGTTACAAAACGCATCTTTTGTGTGTCAACTGAAGCTAGCCGGGACACTTTTATATTCTGAAAGATTCAAGCGCCTTATCTGTGGTTAAAACAAGTTTATGCGTCGGAAAAGTTATTGAAAAAATTGAACTTAAGATTTCACTGATTTATATAATTTTGCGTGTCCCAATTTATATAGACCAACGACACGATTGTCACTGTATGTATCGCCAGTATACCATGAGTCTTCAATCTGTTCTGTACCAGCATAAAAGTGGTCGATACCATCTTGATTAATTCGGATGTGTTAATTCTAGGTTAGTTTTGAGTTTGTGTCAAACTAGAGGACCTAATTCCTCTAACTTTCTTCTATTAATAATTTTCTATCCCTATAATAATTTTTCTAAATTTTAATCAAAAAAAGGGTAGAGTAATAACGTGATATCAAATCTATTTTACATAGAGCTGTGAATTTGAACTGATTTTCATTATAATTACACGCAATTTTGTGTTGTATAATTTCAATTACCCAACAGGTATTCGTGCTAAACAACTTTGAAATCAGCATTGTCATTTTCAATGCAGCTTCCGTTACATATAATTTCGAGTTCATTAAGATGCATAATTTAGCTTTAATCGTAAGTTCAGATGCTTGAATCAATAATTTGACTTTGAATAGAACACATTTAAGACATTCGTCTGGTTAGTAAGGAAAATGAACATCGCGTTGCGTTTTGCAACAGAAAAAAGGATGGGAGAAACAAGACGAAACTACCGCTTTGAGTACCACATCCCTTACAGGATGTTGGCATATATCAATTTGCTAATCCACCAAGCAGAAGGCTAATACTTTTAACCAAGCTTTAACAAGAAACTAATTTTACTAACTTTCTACATATAAATCCGCTTTCTTGTTAAATTCTCCTCTTAACTTTTCTGTAATTGTTGTTTTGGGCCATCTCCTCTTATTTATGTTTCTTTTAAATCGAGATATTTCCTGTAGCATTTTGTTCTTGATTACTCTTTCTTTGATGTAAGAAAAACAAAGGAATTAAAGCGCTTTTGGAAACTTGAAACAAGGAAACCGCAGCTTCTTTAATGTTCTTTTAATTAGCCAGTTTATGTTAATATTTACAGTTGATATTGTTGTTTTCGTTTTTTAAATTAAGTAATTTTCACGGTCATTCAGATGAAATTTTAAAAAGTAGGTTATGATTTTAATTTTAATGAATAATTTTTTAAAATATTTTAATTACAACCTCTTTGCACAAAAACAGTAAAGAAAGAGCTGTTTACAAATAAATTGCTTTAAAAGAGTTAATTCTAAAACTGCTCGAAGGTGATTAATTATGAGTTTTAACATACAAAAATGTATTTGTGTGCGTTTGTATTAAACTTTCAATTCCTTGTGGTAACACTTTTATACAGAACTCAGTAATTGGAAGGCCTGTGACCCCCGGGGTTAAATTTGTTCGTACAATAACAAAATAGAATACAAATTTTAATTTTTAAACACTATATATCTTCGCACGTTAGAAATCTCCACAGAATTTAGAATCTAGTGAATTGTAGGCATCAGTGTGTAATTCTTAGCTATAGATAGGTAGACTAAGGCTTGAGAATTCTTCGAGTCGTCTGAATGAACAAAACAAAACTGTCACGAAAAAAAATTCCAGGCCCTAGACATCTTAGATAAGTTTCATACATACGTAAGCATTCCACTCGCAAGAAGGTCATTTCCAAAAGAAGATGTCTGATGAACATGCGTTCACTTAGTTAGAGTCGCTTAAAACTTGAAAGTAATCGTACACAAAATGTTTGATGATCAGAAATAATTAAATACAACAAAAATAAAACCAATAATAAGAAAAGGTCACATAAATTACATAAATTGTTTAGTACGACGTTCTTCAGCATTTAAACACTGTGCAGTGAAACTTAGTGCCCAATGCAGAACTCTACGGTTATTCTTTACTTGCTGATGCGTTGTTAATATACGAGGGTCGTTTGAAAAGTCCGTGCAAAAATAAAAACTACTTAATTGTTTGGAGTAAACCTTTTTTATTTCTCAACATAGTCTCCTTTTAGGCTTATACTCTTCGTCCAACGCTGCTCTAGTTTGTTGATCCCTTCTGAATAATAGGATTTGTCCAAGTCTGAAAAATAGCCATTCGTTTCTGCAATCACCTCCTCGTTTGAATAAAATTTTTTTCCCGCCAGATATTTCTTCAAATTGGGGAACAAATAGTAGTCCGAGGGAGCCAAGTCTGGAGAGTAGGGGGGATGTGAAACGAGTTGGAACCCTATTTCCATTAATTTTGCGACCACAACTGCTGAGGCGTGAGCTGGTGCGTTGTCGTGATGGAAAAGGACTTTTTTGTGGGCCAATCGTAGGCGTTTTTCTTGCAGCTCGATTTTTAAACGGTCCAATAACGATGAATAATATGCACCTGTAATAGTTTTACCCTTTTCCAGATAGTCGATGAGGATTATTCCTTGCGAATCCCAAAAGACAGTCGTCATAATCTTTCCGGCCGAAGGAACAGTCTTCGCCTTTTTTGGCGCAGATTCTCCCTTGGTAACCCATTGTTTAGATTGTTTTTTGGTCTCAGGAGTGTAGTGATGTATCCATGTTTCATCCACAGTGACGAAACGACGTGTAAAGTCCTGCCGATTCTTCTGGAACAGCTGCAAACCGTCCTTGCAACACTTCACACGATTTCGTCTTTGGTCAAGCGTGGGCAATCGCGGCACCCATCTTGCGGATAGCTTTGTCATGTCCAAATGTTGATGCAAAATATTATGTATCCGTTCATTCGAGATGCCTACAGCACTAGCAATCTCACGCACCTTCACTCTTCTGTCATCCATCACCATATCATGGATTTTATCAATGATTTCTGGAGTAGTAACCTCAACGGGGCGTCCAGAACGTTCAGCGTCACTTGTGCCCATATGGCCACTCCGAAAATTTTGAAACCACTTATAAACTGTTCTAATCGAAGGTGCAGAGTCACCATAATGTTTATCAAGCTTCTCTTTAGTCTCCTGAGGCGTTTTGCCTTTCATAAAGTAATGTTTAATCAACACACGAAATTCTTTTTCGTCCATTTTTTGAAAATCACTCGACTTCCTCGATTCAAACCAATGCCAAACACAAAGAAATAGACCGATCTGGCTGAAACTTGGTGTGTGTTCTTCCAAGAGATGCTACTAACTAAACATAACCTCGATATGCGCCAGTAGTGCTATCTCTCTGACTTTGCACGGACTTTTCAAACGACCCTCGTACTTGCAGCCATAGTATTAACTTCTACCTTATATACTAAACTTTTAATGTCACCTCACAGGATATAGTCTAATGAAATATCAATTAAAAGTTGTCTTGTATACTGACTAAAAAAAGAAAAGAGGCCCTATCATGTTGAAATATTATTTGCTGTCTTGCTAATAAGGAAATACTTTCTAAAACCGGTGTCAATTCATTTCCCAAAAAGTTAATTTACAATTTCCAAGGATGGACCAAAATGAGTTCACATTAATCATACCACACTGTACATTGACCTAAAACCCTTGGAAAAGAACATTTTTGATAGGACGTAGATTTTAGACTAGAAATGAAAACTGCAAAAATTGTTAACTCCAATAAACTCTAAATCGAAATTTTCTTTTTAGTTCATTGACAAAAGCTTAGCCATAATTCGTAGTTTTCAGACTTTAGATGCTGAACTTGTGCATAACAAAAATACAATATATCACTGTTTTGCCATACACACCAATGAAGGACACTCAAACGTCCCGAAATTCTTCTCAAACTTAATTGAGAACTACGCTCAATACTTTGCAAAATATTTTTCTGCTCTTCCAAAATTTTAATTTTGGAGATGAGCCATGTCTTAGGGAATATCCAAAGACAGTGGTGAATGTTTGATGATTGGGTTTCCTTCTGTTTGGCAAACATTGTCGATACTCCCTACAAGCAGTTCACGTATTTCCATTACAAAGTCCATACCCGTAAATCATATCGATATACTTTTCGTTTGAAGATTACTCTTTGGACATTCTTACTGCGAAGTTGGCTTGCTAACTTTCTATAAATCTGAAGTAAATTTTGATAAGTCCACTAACAAAAATTTAAAATTCCATACCAATCCACGTTCATTTTTTGTAATTATGTAGTTATAAGTTTTAAACTAGCAGCTGTTGCTAATAGGTCCCATGTTCATCAGACATTTTCTATTGGAGATGGCCTCAAGAACATACTCCTTGCGAATGTGTAGTACCTAATGTAACATTCTCTACATGAGTATGAGTACGTGGTTTGTAGAAATCTTCCGAACAAATATGCCGCCCCGACAACACTACACTGCGTGCGGACATGTTCAAAGCACACCAATGCTTGATTCAAAGCTATTGCGGTTAGAGATTCGGCTCTATTTATGAAGATGATTTTTAGACGTCCATATGAAATTTTGAAAATGATGTTCTTCTGAAGCTTTGAGACACAGCCACTATGTCTATTTCATTGCATAAAGATCACCGTTTTAGATCCTTGATAGAATTCTGCTCTGCTCGCGGTTCACTGAGACGTTTGATATTGTCAAAACGCATTCTTGTCTACAGTTGTATAAATTTCATTTACTCAGCTATAAGCTACCATTTCATCCATTAACTAATATCGTCAACGTCCAAAATTAAACTTGCTCTCAGACCTCCAAGACAGCCGGTAAACAACACACCAGAAACGACCATTTAATAATTCTAGTTTCCAAGCTCTGTGTCTACTCACTTAATTAGGAAGTTACGCTGCTGGCCCAGTGAGGCGAGTGGTGAGCATTGGCTACTTGGTAGAGGCTCTAAATTCCTTGTGCTCGGTATCACAAAAAATAGTAAAAGAATACAAAAGTACCAATCTAAGTCGCACGAAAATGTATTTGGTCCCTCTCAGCCGAAGATAATCATCCTGTTTCTCTAAAGCAAGCTAAGAGAAGAAGGGTTGCGACACCGTCAAACTTATTACCACTGAAGACTTACAATGGATCTTGAAATCTATTAAATTTTGTTCTGCTAGCTTAGATACGTGCAGTTTTTAAGACAGTTGGCATTATCAAGGTTTCTGCTATTCTTTAATTTTGCCGCTTTTCTTGGTCACTTCCAGTAATGTCTAAGGAATGTAATAGCTTTTCTTCTAAAAGAACGACTTTACTAACGTTAACTATTCGAGGTCCATTACGGTGAGAAGATTGACGGGCTTCTTGCAAACATCACAGTGAACTCGAACACAACTTCTTCATTACTATCTTTACTATTTCGTGCATCAACGTCTTTACAAATAGAATCTTTATGCATTGCCGCAAAAGTGAGCAAAAAAGGCCAAACGCTTTCTGCTTTGACTTGTGCTGACAACCTCCTCTCACTTTTTCGAAAGGAGACATGTAAAGATCAACGTCGATAGCGGGCGCAGCATAATCCCTAAGCGCTAAAAGCTTCACACCTTTATTTTCATATATGAGCAGTAGAATATTTATTATTAATTTATTTATATAGGATAGAAGCTACCCCACTTCAGTCCCACCAAAGACACACTTAGACCAATTCATACAATTGACAAAAAATTCTAAATAGCATACTTATAAACCCATTCGAAAATTTTACATCTTCTTCCGACCATCCCGAATAATTTAATGCATGCAGCCACTAGAGAGCGAGGAATCAAAGTATCACAGAGATTAGACACTATTGAGTAGAAACTTTCAAAGATCTACAACAGATAATGGGATCGGTTAGGGCTGCCATTTTAACAAGTAGAAGTTGACTAACTAGTCTATCCAAAAGTTTAGCTAGGGAGCGATTACAAATACAAATTGTTGATATCTTCCGACGATATTTCTCTTTCTATTCCGGTTACTTGTTATACTTTTTTGATTTTCAGCAAGTTTTCGGTCACATATCTTTGTGTATTACTCATTTGTGGTTAGTGCTACTTGACGTGGGTAGTATCTGTTTTTGACTTAGGTACATGTTGTTACGATTTAATCAACCAAGTAACTGATTTGATTGTGACGGCCACGGATTTTAACTATGAGCCTTCTGACAAGGTTATTATTCACATTGATTACGGCTTGTATCCAATGTATAGACAGATCGGTGATAGCATGCTCACAGCACACCTGAATTTATTTGTTTGACTACAGCATCAACAGAGTATTTAAGGTGCTACTGAAAATAATTACCGAAAATGACGTTAAACTGTAGATTTGATTTACTTCAACTACGAAAAAGAACTTAATTAATTTTTTTTCTTCTGGCACCCTAGTTACTCTCATGGAAAATGGTAAAAAATTGAAAAGAAAAAAATTGAAATAGGGAGTCTAATGCATTTCAAGGGAATTAAATAAAATAAAGGAAGTTGTTGAAGAATAACTACCCCTCAAATCTCAGCCTCTCAGTGCCAAATACACAAATAATTCATCTCAACCCTGTGCAGTAAGCAGTAAGCTTGGGAGATTTCAAAAGCTTATTGTATCCCATCCATCACTTTTGGTTTGCCTGTGGTTTGAGTTGCATATTCTTTTTTGCTCCTTTTTGAAGGTCTCAAGTTGATCAAATCAATTTTGTGATAGTTTTGAGCTGTAAAGGGAGACCTTATCTATAGTATTAAACATTGCATAAGGCCACTCTTCATGCTCAGATAAACGTTATTTAACTTTGTTTTTACTTGGTTCTATTAATTCTAATATTTTCAGGCCTGTTTTGTTGTTTACATTTCATTACATTTTTTTTTGTTTCCGTTTGTCAAACAGATTTGATGTGCTACTGATTTGGTTACCAGCTGCTCATGTTCTTATCATTTTTTTGAGTGAGATTGATCGGTTCCTGTCAAAGCTTATTTAAAAAGAATCAAATAATAAATCTGGTACTTACCTTTCGGGTTATCTAGTGAAAATGTATGGAATTTTTTATGCCACCTGGTCTTAGTGAATAATTTTGATTTATCTGGACATCTTGAATGATCTGGCGTCACCGCGCAAGGAAATACATTCTTTTAATCGATGTTGGGGCGTAAGATTCTTTGCCGAACAAATTTATTATAAAATTTATGCAGAGGGTGTAAGTTCTATATATATGCATGCTTGGGAAGAAGAGCGTACATCGAAACTGCCTGGACTCGCAAGATTTATGGTTGTACTATTTTACCTAGATTGAATTTTTTATGGAGCTTGGGCATATCTTGTTGTCCAGCCCTTATTACAGCGCTTCATCCTATCGTTATCAGCCTAGATTATATCAGCATTAAATTGAATTGATTATTGTAGAAATATAAATAGTGAGGTTAATTTAGCATGTTAATTAAATTACAATTTGCGTAATAATTTTGATTAATCGTCCTAAGCATTAATTACCTTTTTTTTATACTGATAAACTGAATGTAAAGTAGCCGTACTTAGCCGAAATTCAATTTTGCTTTGATGCCTCTGTTGAACCAAGACTAATATTATAGGCTTTTTTATTTTTGCGCCTTTAAAACTCACTTATTCCTGGCTCCTGCAATACTCTTACAACAGCCCTAATCATTTAGATAAATATTTAATTGTGATATACGATATATTTAATAACTTTGCTTATTTTGCCGACTCATTATTATACACGATTTGTTCATTTGCTGCTTGTATAATATTTCATTTACATTTTTATCTATTTATATTGTGCATAATTATTTGTTTTAGAAACAAAATACTTGGCTTATTCTCAAGAAAATTTCTGAGTTTCGGTTATCAGCTAGACAGATAGTAGAGTAGATTTACTGTTATAATATAAATTAGTTGAGCCGATAAAAATTTAATTATCATTAGTCCTTGATTACCTGGTCGACGTTGCAGTTTTAATTCAGTGACGTACTCACACCGTTAGTTCAGAATCCTTTACCTTCAGGAAAATTGAATCGCAATGGTAGTAAAAAGAAGATGTATAAGAATTAAAAATTTAATTTTAGGCGGCAAAAAAGATATTTAAAATGAAAACTTAAATGCGTACTTAGAAGCTTTTCTGGCCCACCTCTAGGCCCTCCCCACATCGGCTTCGGTCAGGCCACAGGCTACGGATCTTTCTGAATTTCCTAATATTATTAAAACTGATAAAGCATAATAATTAATTAATTGACTAAGTTAATAAAACAAAATTTAAGAATATAAATAAATAAATGATACTTTGTGAAACTTTTTGTATTCTTTGTTTTCAAAATTTATCTAAGCTTATTGTTACATAACTGAATCACGATGACAGTATCTTAGAATTATTTAATACGTGATATAAACTAATCTGCTGTATTAATCTTGCGTAATCCATGCTCAAGTACAGCCGGAATAATTAAAACTCTGTCAGGATTAGTACTTCAATCATATTTACCTGCAAAATCTTTTATAATTAGTAAAGAGATTGAAGTTAAGAACACCGAAATTAATCGTGTGTTTATGATACAACCCCTTATATAGATTTGATTATTATTAAAGTAATTATAAATCCCTACCTTAAATTAACAAAATTTAAATTTTCACATATAGCAGCATTTAGATCAATTACACTAAAATCCATAAATTTCAACACCCATGCCTTGGAAAGAGTAATTAGTTTGACAATTTGAAAAACATTGTTCACCTAAATAAACATAAACAACGTGAACACTAGAAAATTTAAAACGTAGTACCACAGAGTTGTAGTTCACTGTTAGGTTTTTGAATTTATTTTGTATTTCAAACAAAATCCAGATGTATTTGCATATAAATAATTTTTTGAAAATATCGCTGGTACGTACTGGTACATCACGTTCACAAGCTTGTGTATGATATTATGTTTTACATAAAGTAATTACAGATAATGTAAATATATATAGATGTCTCTCTATTTTAATAATATTAAAATGCCTAACCGCTACAGAACAGCATGCAAATAATGCCAGAAATGCACACAGTCTCACTAAGGGAACAATTGTAATTGCAAATGGTATATTTTACAAAAAAAGAATCCTTGAACTTTATGCCTGAATCAATAAATTAAGGTTCATTGTTTAACTAAATAAATAAAGTATTGATTTTATGTCAAATTTATTACTTTACCGCATTGAAATGTTTTAAGTTTAACGAAATTCATATTTATTATTACCAGTATTATGAAATCATTACGTATTAGAAAATCTAAACTCTGATTTTTTTAAAATAATTATAAGTATTATAAGTATAAATCTTTTTAAAATGCTCTTGATTCACTATTTGCTAAACATATATTATTCATAAAACTTGCTGCAATAATATCAAGAAAATGTCTCTCAAATTTCAATTTAAATGCATGAGACTCAATTTTATAAACTACCAGAATCAAAATTGTTGAAGCTTTTAACAAACATCCAATAATTCCCTGTGTATTAGCAGTTTAAATTGCTTTTGTCGGTTTTAATTTCTAGGTGTGGAGTTTATAGAATGCACTAATCTTGGGTTTTCATACTCAAACTAAACACTATATCAAAAAGAGCCTGTAGAGTTACAAAAAAAAACGCTTTAGAGAAATGATTGCTGTCTATCACTACTTCTCAAAAGTCTCCAGAACTAATGATTGAATTAAAAAGCTTTTACATCACTCCCTGTAATTGGTATAGTTGCTTATTTATAATTCCTCAGTTAGTTGCACCGAAAGCCCCAAGAACCACTATATGGTGCAATCCAAGGAAGCAGATCTATTATTCAAATAGATAAATAACTATCTTATTAATAAGTTTTTGCCAAATCTAAATCTAAAACTTTGACTACGACATTTGGACCTATCTCAGCAGAGCATAATTTTTGATGTAACAAAGCTAACAGTTTTACATCCTCACCACTTGATCTTCAGTGTACCTTTAGACTGCGTTTTTCACACGGTTCTATAACCCTACAATCATGGTGTGGTCCAAGTACCTATCAGCTTACCCGAATTTGTATGTTTCTTTTTCCAATGAAGAATTTGTCGATCCGACTTGAATAAACCTTAAACCCTTTGACCATGTCTCTCACATCCTAGTTGGATTGTTTACGGATTCGTAACTTTTAAAATTCAAATAACAAAATTTTGTTCGGTTGCGACAAATTAAAATGCAAAGTACCTCACTCAAACAGAGCAGAAAGCAAACTAACAGACCTAAACACTAAAACTCGGTTTTTGAGTGCAAGAATTGAAAAAGACCACAAAGCGAAAAATTCAGCACCGTCCAAGATGCATAGTGACTATTTTTTCTTTTACTGAGCGTTTTCGATCTTTAGGCCTACATGATTAGAAACTTCGAAACTGGATGTATAGGATATAAAATGTGCCTTTTTTCAATATTGTAATGAAACTTGGTAGATTAGAAGATCATGGTAATACAAGGATCTATTCCGTAAAAAGTTTGATCTTAATTTGACCCCTTGAAAATCATTACAGTTCCTTTCTATTTTTTGTAAAATTCTGCAAGGCGTTTGGCAGTAAACTAGCTCAGAGAAATTTTTTTCTATTAATACACTTTAGGGGTTACTTAACACAGTAAACGTAGGTGTTTGAATCTTGAGGAATTTTTCAAAGATCTACCAAAACTCAGATTTAATATAACTTTTGACCTGTCAGAAGGTCAGATTCTAATCCAAACAATTATTTCCTGTAATAGCCAAAAAGCAAATAAAATAGAACAGTCTAATAAACATAGTTTTAGGATCTATAAGGAGATGATCTTGAAGTATTAAATCAAAAGCAAAACAATGTTTTACAAGATAGAGGCTTCCATTATCGTTTTCGACATAACAAAATCTATCTCTCTCTCTGTCTTCCTCTTTCTAACAGATTTTATTCATTGGAACAGAAAACACTTTTTGGTGGCACACTTGAGTTTGTAAGAATCTAATTGCAAAAGAGATTCCAAAAATTTTGACAGGTTTATCGAACTCAGATTTATGACTTGTCACCTGTCAGAGAGTCATTGTGTCTGGTTGTACCCAACAAGTAAATAGAGTAGAACGTCTTTCAAGAATTTTGGGGATTACAAGGAAACCGTATAATAACTTTGAAGCTTGAAATCAAGATCTCACGAGATAGATGCCTATATTTTGTATTAAATATGGAAAAATCTCTTTTTTCTTCTTTAGCTTCATTGCTTTTAAATGAAGAAACTTACAAGTCATTTGTTTAAGAATTTACTTATTCTCCAATGCTTGAAAATAGATTAATATGTCAATGATCTTATAGATTCTGGATCGACAAAACCTCCACACTTCTTTTCAAACCGATCAGGCCAGACATGTCAAGGTAAGTTTGGTCGAAAGTTTGCTATTAAACCCTCCGCAGTCTATCCCCGATTGTGTGCAGCAGCGTTCGCGTTCCGAATTACAAAATTTCTTTCTTGCCGAAAAGGCACATGTCTACAGTGGCCTCTGCTGCTTTGCAGCAGCAGGAACAATTATGATTTGACCTTCTGACCTATATTGCATAAAGTATTAAAGAATGCATTTTTTCTACTTTTTCTCCAAAGACTTCTAATCAATCTTCCAAATTCAATCTGTAAATGTAGGACAGTCTCCAGAAGTTTTGCACGGTTCTTATACACATGAATTTATGATTAAAATAAATGCAGGTTTGTTGGGAAATTAAGATTCTGATTAGTAGCGGATGTACTGTAAAGTAAGACATGTTTGCAGTGATTGATTTTGCTCAGTGGAAAATATGAAATCAAAACGCAAAGAAGAGCGTCGCAAAATCTTGCATGCTTACGCTGCAAGTTCTCAAAGATCATTTTCTCTTATTGCTTTGCTACCAAATGATTTGAGGCGGATTGCTGTAGCAAAATGTAAACGTAAGGGGTACTCGTCCGACAGGCTGTCTGCCGGCGTGGTTTTCGCAATAAACTATTGTTTACAGAAGGTAACATCAATCGCAAAATTAACGTCACTGAATGTTTACAAAAGTGATTACTGCTATTTGAAACTTCAATTTGCCTAACAGAACAGAACTCCGCTCCATAGAGAGATACTAGGATCTGGTAAAAAAAGGTGTTAAATAAGAATGGAAGAGTTATTAAATCGCCTCAAGGAGTTTTCTCAAACTGGCTAGCAAGTAGCAAAAAAGGGTAGTAAGAGCAAACTTAACACTAGCACTTTACGTAAAAGCTTCTAGAAGTAAGAAACTTACTATTTACAAGATATCTAAAAATTTTATACAGAGCTTTGCTGCTAGAGCCGTCTTTATGTGTTTACAGTGAAAAAGATGTACTTAAGATTGAAAATATATTGTTACATAAGTTTGTAACATTCTGTAGATGTAATAACAATATAATGATGTGTTACAGGCGTTACGAGTTACTTGTAGAAGTTGATTAGCGAGTCATAGTTACTCCCATGGTTCCAATAGAGCCGGATCCACAATTATAGTTATTCCCTCCTAAGAACCAGATATTAAAAATTTTCATGGCGTCTGTAATGACAGCTACTATGGTGTCAGTCAGCAGTATCTATAACAGAAAAATACGTAAGTTGTAAAATGTTTGTAATTGAAGAGTGTTTCAGGTCTACAACACTCTAGCGCTTTTAAGTGTAATTGTTCTGGTAGAGTAAAATCTTAGTCTATTGATGCTATAGCAGATCTCTCTGCAATACAAACCATAAGTATGATGGAAATTTGTAAAAAGGTTGATCTGAGTAATAATTTTATCAGAAGATCTGTGGTCTTCTCAGTCAAATCGGTTGTTTGGTTGATTCGATTTTGATAACAAGTCCGTCAAAAATAAAATAGAAATTTTATAACAAGATTAGTATTAAATCTGTGAATGTATATTACAGGAAAGCGGATGAACTAACACTAGCAATAAATCAGTAATACCTAAAGAGAAGGGAACTAAACAGAGAGAGAGAGAGAGAGAGAGAGAGAGAGAGAGAGAGAAAGAGAGCATAAGTAGAAAGATACCAAGAATCTGCATGTAATGGAAACGTGCCGCCTTTCTTGAGATTGTATTATAAAACCTCCCTTTATAGTGTCTCCTACTAGATGGCGTGCCAGAGATTTAAGAAGATCTACAATGTCAAATAAGACATCGCTGGAGGCTGCGTTGCAGGGTTTAGTCAAATGGTCTGGTACCTTCCCAGTGCATAGCAACATCACAAACAATCAACTGATTAGCTTTCTTTAGCAAGAGATCTGATTTACCCCTGATTTTGTTCGTGCCCTAGATATTTAGATTTCACTTCTGCCCTTGGCAGTATCTGCTTACAATAAATTCCTATAAATTGGAAAACAACTTTGCAAAACGTAAAAAGCAACTTAAGTTTTTCACGTCCTCGCTTCGTTTCCGCTTGTTATTTAACAATCATACAGTATAACTACTATAAGTACTTAAAATATAAGTTATAAAGTGAAATTGTTTTCAAACTGTTTGTCTTAAAGTCCGAAATTCTTAATTCAACACTCATAAACCAATTATAGGTTAACTAACGTAAATAGGAGTAGATTATAAAAAAATTGGGTGGATTTAATCGTAATTAATTTAATTGAAACAGGATAATTATACATTTACGGGTGTCTGTTAATGAGAAAACAGGTTCTAAAATTCTAGAAAGGAAAATGATCGTTAATGTTCTGATAGAATCTTCTTATTTTATTTCGTTTCTACATTTGAATATTAAAAGGTTTTGTACTAGAATTTAATGTAGGAATTTATTAAAATACATTGAATATTATGAAATGAAAATGGTTCAAACAAAACAACGTATTGTGTCGTTTTTAGTTGACAAATACAATGCATTACTAACTGTTAAGTAAAATTAATAATTTATTAATATTTTAAATGAATTTATAAATCCGTGAAATTATTAAGGATTGTACATTTGTACACTTAAATTAGAATTATCATATTAAAGAACCAGTAAACAATTAGTAAATTAATTTATAAAAGATTCAAAATAACTTTTCACTTAAAACTTCGCTGTTTTCGTTTTCATTAATTGCTTTAAAGGCGGTTCTTCCACGAACTGTAAAGACTTCAAGTTTAGTTACTAAACGTTTAGCAAAAAATTAAATTGTAAAGTGTGTGTACATCAATCCTTATAACGACGCAACTAAATAATCTTGATAAATTCAGATACTTGCTGAATGACTAGAAATTGTTTTAAACAGTATTCCGGTTGAAAGCATTAAACACATTTAATTTTAATCTTAATAAATATTATTATACATGAATGAAGATGCAACATGAAGGAAGATAATTTGGAGGATAGATCGACACCCACATCAAGAGATCACATGTTTAATTAATTAGATAACTGAAGATCTTTACTAGGTAAATCCAGAGATTGATTTCTTAACACAACCTGCGTAGGTTCTTTTCTTTTCTAAAAGATAGCAATTTGTTTCTTCATTATTAATTTTATTTACTGCATTTGATTCTTAGTACATGTTAGTAACTTTTACATTAGAAAGTTATTCTGTATTGGAAAAATTTTCCATAAGCAAAAGGAAAGGTAAATTTATTTATAAAAATAACTATAATCAGAGCATTTGTGTATTTTTCAAACTGCCTAGTCATTAACACATAGCTTTTATTATAACGGACAGCTGTGAGAATGGAGTATAACGATGCTGAAAAACGAAGTCGTTACACAATCCTGTCCGTATTTCAAACAGGAATAAACTGGCAATTGCCTTCAAAGCGCACCTATCTACAAATAAATGTACAAGAAAAGTCATCAAGTAAACTAAATTTATTATTTATGGTTAGATAGGAATCTAGTAAAGTTTGAGCCTTTCATAAACCTGAGGCGATGTATGGTAATGGAGTTTGTACTGGAACTTGCCTAACATTTCTGAAGTCATAATTTATCTATTAAAGTATTTTTTCGTAGTATTGATTAATAATTTAAGTTGTTTGAGAACAGATAAGGATAACTTTATAAATTGCATAAATGATCACATAATTTTTCCTTGTAAGTGCTTTATACCATCTACCTACCTAAAAATGTAAAATACCTAATTAAATGTTAAGTAGGCCATTAAGCGTTACGTTTTATAATTTTCTAATAATCAGTTTGTAAATGGCAAGATAAAACAAAAATGTTAATTTCCAATTTTTAAAAAGTGTTTTTTT
>VTPC01001238.1:0-124704 GCA_011009095.1 Ignelater luminosus
TTTTTCTATTTCCTCTTTTGAGAATTAAATACTAACAATACCGCCGAACCAGCCCGTCTCCGACTCTCCGAGCTAGTCAAGTGGCACATTGGTTTTACGTTGGTGGTAAGTTATCGCATCCGGATCACGAAATCCCGTTTTTTTCGTAACAGGCTATTGTCAGCTAGAATTACTAACAAGCAACAAAGTCCTCTTGTTCGTAGCTACCACTGATTTGAAAACTGAACAGTCAACGCTATGATCGTAGTGCAAATCTCATAGTGACGATATCCTGCAAATATGTCAATTAAAAAAGGCTCACATTCTACATAAATGAAATCTTTAAGACGTCGGAAACTTCTGAATGTAAAGTTTTATAAGCTCCCTACAAATACCATGAACAAATACGTTCGTATTATCTGCCGTCCGTCGGGATGTAAAAAGACACGAAGGTACCTCAATAACGAGTTGGTTTGCAAAGAATTATTTTGTTTTCTTAAATACCCTGATTGATGGTTTTCAGACATGACGGAGGAATGTAGAGAAAATTTTAGAGTTTGTTCAAAGTGTATGTAGGTATGTTGGGTTTTCGATTAGTTAGATACTTCAAAGAGAAAAACGATAGAGATACATAAGTATTCTTCTAGTATCATTCACGGCGAAACTTCAATTTATTCGTGGATATGTATAAATCAGTAGACCGAATATTCGTTTATTTTATTTATTTTATTAAACATTCCAAAAACATAACAATCATCTGACTTCCTTTTTAAAACTAGAAATATCTATTACAAATTCGAAGCTATTGGCATGAGTCTACATAAAGATTGATCATTTAATCCTTTCTGATAATTTAGGTAATAAAAGATTTCAAATACTTTAATGCTCTATACATCAATATAACATGTTTAAAAATACATAACCTTCAATCTAAAAAATTCTACAAATAGCCAACAATTGAAACTAAATAAAATGTCAAACATTTCCACCACTTTAAATTATCAATTTATACCACAACTTCGAAATCGTGACGTTAAACTCTGTCTATTGATTTGGCTTGTAAGATCCGAAATATATCTAGACACGGTTAATAGGGTTTAGTTGGGTTCAAGAGGCCCAAACATATAGTTTGTAATGTTTGTGTTAGATTATTAATGTTGTTAAGATGTACAAGGGTATAACAATAGTAACCAAAAGGGATTAATTAAACTGTAAAGTCTCGATCGAGATTTACATTTTAAGCACCTGAGTCTCAATTCACTTACAGTACTAAATATTATCATTTTTATGGAAATTAAACAAGTAAAATGTTATTTTCAAAATCGGCAAAAGAAATAAGAAGTTGGAATAATGATTCTAAAATAGCAAAAAACTGAAATGCGACTCGAATAAAAAAACATTCTAAAGCGACTTCAATTCGGTAAATCAACTTTCTGAGTTTGTTGAATGCATTTTTTATATTTTCATTCAAGTTTGATTTTTAAACTTGAGATTTTCCACCGACAAGAAGTTTAACCCACAGAAACTAAAATAGAGGTCCAAGGATCCAAAAAAATCTAAATCTTCAATGCTGTCATAAATTTTTCATTTCTCATCTTATGATCGAAATGCCCAATAAATACAGAAAGCTTTGATAGTTACATTTTTCAGATTTTCCAACGAAGCTGAAACATTTGAATTTTAGATTTGAATGTTTTTAATGAATAAAATTTTTAGGAAGGAAAATATTAATTATCAGCCGGGCACAAGTAAAAGAGAAATTTCGAAAATGTTTCAATTGACAGAATTCTGTTGATGGTAAAGGTACAGCATGCTCAAACTTTATTCTCCACCTACATGTAGTTTCAGAACCCTATTGTTTATTGTTGAGGTTATATCTCCATCAAGCTTTGTTAGAATATAACTAATTCTCAAGTGGCAAACGCAGCTGCTCTTTCCATTAAGGTCACTTATTTATTACTAATAGAAAAAAGGACCGGAACTAACCTCTTGTTTGCCCTGATTACTACCGGTTGCTACAATATAAGGTACATTCATTGTACAAATTTTTTAATTTAAAAATTCTCGCCATTATCTGACATTACAAAACATTCTGCAGTCTAATAGCTAGCAGCATCTAGCGTTTAAAAATGTAAGTAGAAATTTCTAATTTTTGTTCTCTTGGTCAAATTGTTTCGTTGATCATTTAATTGTTAACAAACAAAAGTAATTTAAGAAATTGTCCCTTTATTACACACACTTATTTGCTATAAAATCACAAATTGAAGTTTGCTATAAAATGTGATATTTTAATTAATTTCAAAACTTGCCTGTTTGGGCATAATTAATCAAGTGGGTTCCGCCTGACAAATAAGTAAATCTAACCTAAATTAAATATTCTTTTGTTTTATTCTTACTACATTATTGCCACCTGAGAAACTGACCTACTGGTGCTGTGCAGATTTATAGATATCCACTGTGTTTATATTCATTTTAATTTACATTGATTGAGTTATAAATTACTAAATTATTGTTTGTAACTTCTTTCTAATATATCTCGAATAATAAAGTAGTAAGAAGTGACCCAAAAAAAAAAGTTTTAGCCAGCAACTTAAGAACAAAAAATTACTTCCTTTTTATTATCAACAAAGTTTGGAAAAACTGTGTGCAGAGATAGAAACTAAAAGTAACTTTCAGTAATCATGTCTTCTGTCAGAGAGTCGCTACGGTTTTAGCTGGAAAAACTTGTGAAATTCTTTTTATGTCCAACACCGTTACGTAGCTCTAACTAGGAGTGTTTTTCTTTTCTATCTGACGTTGTAACACAGCAAGTGTCCGATTATTAAAATTGAGATGAGAGCTTTTTTTTATCTAAGATATATTATAGAAAACATTTTTCAACTAGAAGCTCCCCAGATATCTAGTTGTTTGTTTTTTTTCCGGTGGAGAGTTGACATTCCAACAATCTCTTGTTTTTTTTTCAAAGAACAGCTGGTTCGATAAAGGTGGGGCTTAGATTATCAAGTGTTTTAGGAAAGTGGCCATAAAGTGACTTTCAGTTGATACGAACATTTCTATGTAGGTTCATGCTCAGCTTACTTAAGAAGTTAATGGAGGTTAAAGTCCAATTTCGGGTCACTGTAGATAATCTTTTGAGAGAGTAGTACAGTCTGTTTCATATTTAATTCTTTCAAGAATGAAAGATAAAAATCGACCTTGGGTCACTTCAGGCAGAGCTTTGGAAGGCGTAGTGCAAGCTGCTTTGTATTTGTTATCCATTCACTCAAAGTTGATAATAATAAAAGCAAATCGATAAAAGCTAAGTTAATACGGGATTCTTTGTACAATTTGATTGTCTGTGTTTAAGGTTAGATTTTTGATACATGAAATGTCATTATTTGACATTTTATATTATAAATCTGAAAACTACTGTCAAGGTAAATCAGCGTCATGAGAATATCCATGCAATTCGATCAATCAAAAGGTCGAAAACGTGACAACCAAGCAACTATGCTTTTAAATTTTACTATCAAGGTTCACCAAATGAATATAGTCTTCTTAAAAAGGCTAATGGAAGGAGAAGCCCAACTTAGGTTAGCGCAGCTGGGCCATTGGAAAGGATACCGTGATCGGTTACGTATCTATCTCTTAACAAGGCTAAAGAAGGAAGAAATTAGACCTTAGGCCATCGCAAGCGGCTTATCGAAAAGCGAAGCGTAACCCGTTTCGTACTTAGCTCTCTTAAGAAGGTTAATGGAGGTTAATCCACAGCAGGTTTCTCATTGAAGAATTTAGCGTAAACAGTTTCTTATTTATTATTCTGCTGAGAATGTTAATGGAATGCGAAGTTCAATATTAAGCCATCGCAGGTGGCCAATTGTGTGTTTTCCATGATCAGTTTCGTATTTAGCTTTTCTAGGAAGGATATTAGAAGTCAAAGCTCGACTTTAGTCCATCGTATAAGTGTATTGTATTTAGCTTTCTCATGGTTCATAGAAGACGAAAACCGACATTAGACCACCACATATGACCCATACAAGGTTGTAATGTTTTAAGAGGGTAAGTGGAAGTTGATGTTCGACCTTAGGTTAGAATCTTGTATCAAACTGTCTTAAGAAAGTTAACGGAGGACAAGGACCAATCTTAGGCCACTGCAGGTGGCTAATTGAAAGGCGTAGCGTTACCCGTTTCGTATTTAGCTGTTTTAAAAAGGTTAATAAAAGACGAAATCACTCTAGGCCACTACAGGTGACACATTGGAGCCACGGTCCTTTGGAAAGCGTACTACAAACTGTTTCGTGTTTAGCTCTCTTAAAAAGGCCATTTGGAGAGCGTGGCGCAAACTCTTTTGTATTTAGATTTCTTGAAAAGGTTAATGGAAGGCAAGGGCCAACTTTAGAACATCGTAGATGCTTTATTAAAAAGCGTAAGGTGACCCGTTTTGTATTTAGCTCTCTTAAAACGGTTCTCTAGAAGACATAGCACAAAGCGTCTCATATCTATCTCTTTTAAGAAGGTCAATGGAAAACAAAGCCTGATTTTAGACTATCGTAGACGCTTTATTGAAAAAAGTAACACGACTTGTTTCGTATTTGGCTCTCTTAATAAAGTCCTTTAGAGGACGTCGTGCAAAGAGTCTCCTATCTATCTCTTTTAAAAAGGTTAATCAAAGACAAAGCCCGACTTTAGGTCATCGTAGATGCTTTATAGAAAAGCGTAACGTGACCTAGTTCGTATTTAGCTCCTTAATAAGGTCCTTTAAAAAACGTAGCGCAAAGCATTTCGTATCTATCTCTTTTAAGAAGGTTAATGGAAGGCAAAACCCAACCTTGGGCCATTACAGATGGCTCGTGGAAGGGCGTAGTTCGACCTGTGTTCGTAAGAACATTAGTGAAAGTGGTTACTGGAGGACAAAGCCCAACCCGTGTTTGTAGTTAGCTTTGCTGAAAAGGCACCGTAAACAACTTTTTCGAAGCCACAGTCTGACCCGTCTCTAGACAAATGTGATTCGAACTAGTGGTCATACAGATTGCCATACACGTATCTACTCCAAGAAGGTTAAAAAGGGAGGTGCGCTGTAGCGCAATGTAGCTAAGCCGCAGTCATGGTTACGACCGAAGCCGCGATGCGGCATAGGGAAGGTCCAGTAATATTATTAAAGTTTGTCTCTTTACAGTCAAGGCCCGTTTGGGCCAACTGGACACTATTTCAATGACTAGTACTCTTTTTTTACCAAAACTGGACCTTTTTCAACAAGGAGAACAAAATTCCATTTGACCAGATTAGGAAGGACCAATTATAGCTTGTTTAAACCATCTCGTTTGTGACTTAGAGCTAACCATTTGGCAATTCCTTAACAGTTGCTGATCGTGCATCCTCATTCTAATACCTAAAGCCACAGTCAGTTCTTCTTGTTTTCGCCAGTAGTAAGTAGCACTGTAATCGTATTTGACGGAGGAGATAGACTTACATATGCGAAAATCATCAAGATCGAGCTCTAAGTTTTCAGATTATAACAATGGAAAAATTCCAGAATTGGAGCTTTTTGATGTTTTTGCAAGTTAAGGTTGTCATAAAATGATCGATGTATGACATCTCAGAATTTTGAAACGTACCAATGACCAATCAAAAAGCAGATCGCCGTGCCATCAAAACTTCATTGGTTAATCGTCAACACTGATTGATAGCACAATGCAAGGCCGTTGTGATCCTGTATTCTGATTGGTAGTTGCTATACTTAAATCTTCAAACCATTTCTGAACATAATGAGGTGTTTATAGTAATGCTGATCACAGTATTAGAGTTTGCTAGGCTTCAATATTCAAAATTTCCTTTGTTTTAGTGTACTGTGCAGCCGAACAGTGATTGTAATGACGTGTGAACTTTTGATTCACTGCCCCACCGTGATGGGATTCTACCTAAAATTGGAATCGCAAGAACGATGAGCAAGGTGACATTTAGTCTCACATCAATAACAGTGTCCAATTGCAATTCGATGGGGTATAGTGATAGTAGATAGAAAAAATAACAACCGGCCGGACATAACGCAAACAGGACAATGCCGAGTAGTAAACAGCTTTGTATACCTCCCAGAACTAATAAATAATAATTGAGGATGTACAGATGAAATTGAACGAAGATGCGAGATGGCCAAAAGAGCAGCCAAGGATCTCCAAAGAACATGGATAGACAGTGACATAACGGCGAACACCAAAAAACAAATAATGAAAATAATATTTCCCATTATGCTGTACGGTGCTGAAGCGTGGACCCTTAAAGCGCAAGACAAAAGGAAGATTGACGCAACAGAAATGTGGTGCTGGAAACGAATACGTCGTGTTCCCTGGATAGCAAGGAGAACAAATCAGGTAATCCTGAAAAAAATTAATGAACCACAACGGCTACGTGAAACCATAGACTCGAGAATCAGGAAATGTTTTGGCCACATATCTAGGAGAAACCCTGACAACATAGAGCGATTAGTTGTGTATGGGAAGATGGAAGATTCCAGATCAAGAGGAAGATCGCCAAAAAGGTGGAGCGACCAAATAAAAGTAGCTACAAACTTATCTATACAAGAAGCTAGCAGGGAAGCGAACAACAGAGATGGAGAGAAATAATATGAAAAGCCACAAGAAAAAGCTAACGATCACGACTCCCCTGACAAGAGGATACGAAGAACAAGAAGATAGCGACAATGCTCAAATAATCCTTAGGGGAGTTGAAGTATCATTAGCTAAATACTATTACACCAATACTAAACGAATTGTTTTTTCATATTTTAGTAAGACCATGAAAACAGGGTAATTAATCTTCTGTTGGTATTACACTAAATGAGATTTATTATGGAAATTTCTCAATTTTTTTATTTGCAAATTTAGAGATGAAATTTTATTTTTCCTGATGTTACAGTATTGATTGTTGTTTTAGTATTTTACTTTTCCGTTAAAATGCTGTTTTCCTAATCAATATCTACTGTACAAAAAAAAAGGTTTTCAGGTTATAAAAGGCCTCGTAAAAGAAATCACTTTGTTATGCGAAAATCTAATACGGCAACGAAATCATATTACTTTGGAAATATTAAATTTTTGGATCGCTCTCTTCCCTTCTAGAACATGAAGTCGCAATAGCAGAAACAGAGCTACCAATGTTACATTCTCTAAAAGGTTAGCTAGCAAATCTCTTAAGGTCCTACTTTCATGATTTTAAACCACAAAATGGCCAGGAGAAAACAAAGATAAACAAAAATAAAAATATTCTTTATGCTGTACTTATTAAGTTATTACACCATATGCTGGCAATAATTAAAATCTCTGTTAGAAATGAAAGGAATCAATTTTAGTTAATGCATTTGAAATTGGTTGTAGCAATTATTGAACAATTCGGCAATAAAATGTGGGTTATATGGATAATATTTGATTTTGTTTCTTTTTAATTGTTTGATATGTGCTAGGGCATTTTTAAAATATGACTCTTTTATAGAATAAATAAACAAAATGATGTTCCGTTATAAGCGCGTAATTCGCTCTTGTTTATGGTTGTCCATTAAAAAAGCATCAAATTATCATTTAGTTCAGAAATTTCCTCAATTTCAGTTCTAACAAATTATACGTTACGATTTTTATATTATTTTATCACGATGCTACATTTAATATCTTCTTTTTATATTAACTAGATAAATTCGACCAACAGCAGCAATCTCGAAGTTATAAGGGCTATAATATTAAAGCGATTAATTCGAATCGTATAGCACGCCCAGGAGAACTTTTCTAATATGAAAAACTCAAACACTAAACACGTTCACGACGAACTTTCTACAGTAATAATGTAATAAAAATAAAAATTGTGCGAGATTGTGTCGTTAACCAATCACAACTTCTTTATTCTTTTAGCTTGACGAAATCGGAAAGTCTTTTAGTTATTGTTTATATTTTATATTGATGATTTTCAGAAAGCAGACAATAAACGATGAAAGTGAACATCAATCAAGCAGATGGAAAATTGTTTAGGAGAGGGAGATGCTGTCTACTTTTACTTACACTAATCATAATCACAAATGTAATTTTTTATGGTGCATCTTCCAGTATGTACATAAAACTCTGTCTATTTACATACTATTTCAACCTACATCGCGTGGAAATTTAATTATTACCGTTTTAGATGAAAGGTTCGGCTTTATTAGTACAATATCTAACAACTTCGTTAAAATAATGACTCCGTAATAAAAAGAAAAGAAAATTGTTCAAGTTACATCATTATGATATTATTGCAAATTAATGCCATTGTTGTTTTTCTATTAACAACTTCAAGGTAGTTAGTTCTCAAGGTGAAGGTTGTGGCAATATTTAATATGTCATTTTTACATTAGTATGATGTCTCGAATAACTCTGAACACATTTTGTTTTTCTCAAAAGAGGGAGAAAAATAAAGGTTTATGTACACATTCCGATAGTTAAGGCAAATATTGACTTCATCATGCAGATTGACGCACTAACCAAGTTAATACAAGCACCGGCTGTTTTAACTAAATTGGAGCACATTTTCCCAACTACCAACTAACAGATTTAACTCGCTTATGCCGAGTAAAGAGTATTTCGGTTCACTAAACATTTTACAGCGTGATATTTACCTAATTAAGATTTCTAGTCGTATTAGAATTGTTCATTTTCAAGACATCTACATAATGCGTAAACATCGAAATTAACAATTTATATAAAGACCTTTACGAGAAGGTACTCGAAATAATTTGGGATCGGATTAAAAGGGCGTTTGGGCGAAAAAGATACTGCAAATGAGATCAAAGGGATTCCCGTTTTGCATTTGCTTGGAATTGAAAGATAAAACTGGAGCTTTCCGATTTTCTTTCTTTAATCCTGACCTTATTTTAGTGATTAGATTGGAAATTCCTTTTTTCCATTCCCTGTATAGCGTTGGAGTAAGGTGTAGTAACGATTTTGCTTTAGATTTTATCTATTAACGTTATGCAAATTTCCTGTTTATGGTAATAACGTGTACGTGCCCATCTGGTAGATTACATACACTCATTAAGATATAAAATTTAATTCATCCACCTAATTGTTATTTTATACTTACTGGCTTTAAAGGATGAATAGGAGGCAACCTACATCTAACTTTAAAATCAGGACAAAAAATTCCTACAATTTCAATTCGTTTGTACTATTAGATATTTTGATTTTTTCTTATCTATGGCTAACTATGCACATGACCATGATCACTATTCTTTTAGTCTTTCTTACCTTGTAGCCTGCAGTCATATTTATTTTTACAACCTGATCGTTAGGGACCTAAGATCTAGATAACACAAAAGAATTTTGAACGTAAAACTTAAAACCAATAACAATAATAAGTTTTGCCGTTTTGCCTCTTGTCTAAATCTGTATTGTAATGGAAAAGACAAACAAAAATGATTTATAAGTTAGTTAGGATCAAATGCATTCCACCACATAATAACATAAATAACTACTCGCGGTATCCCGAGATTGATATTCTAAAGCTTTTCTGCAATAGAAACGTTTTTAAAGCAGTGTTGGATATTTCATAACATTTTCATTCGATCTTGCCCAGAAAAAAAATAATTTCAGATATTTGCTGTCTCTTATCATAAAAGTTCATCTAGATCGATAAATATGACTGCTCTGGAAACCTTGGAGATCCAAAAAACGCGACATACCGAAGAAGGCTAAAATATTTCAAAAAGAGAATACTAAGAAAGTGCCAAAATCGTAGTAAAATTAAATATAATTTTTCCAATAGTTTTAGACATTTCCGTACACTAAACTCAAATACAGTAAAAATCTGCTGATGTATCTGCTTACCATAGACGCACCTTTTCATTAACCCAGAGCGATCCGTTGACATTAAGATGTACTACATTGGAATAGTTTTCTTAAAAAGTTGTTTCCATCTACTAACTCTTCTTCCTACTTCTCATTATTAGAGCACAGTATAATCCTTGATAAAACACATTTAGAAAGAGGCACATTACTATATGCCAAATTCAGTTCTATAATACAAATAGATTTGCAAAAAGCAGTACTAGCCAACTTGAATCTTAAAAGAGCAACAGATAGATGGCAATATGCAACTCAATACATTCTTCCAATGTCAACTAGTTTATTTAAACGACTACTCAAAACGTGCGCCGAAGTAAATTTGCTTTGCATGCTTCTAGAAAATGCATGCCGCTATCATGTTTTCTTCGATTGTGAGAAAAACCAAGAATTGGAATACCTGTTACGGTTTCAGACTTGAGGCTCCCAAGCAAAAGAAAGAGAATAGGTCCTAAATGAATTTGAACAATTTACCAAAAATACTGAGTGTGGGGTTTCAAACCCGTACATAGGACAATTCATGGGGATTCAGATTTTTGTAATTCCTGCTCCCCAAATGAACCTACAGGGGAGGTAATGGTATCAATCGATAGGGTAGAAGTTCTCTTTCAATCTGGCACCAATAAATTAACCAAAAACGGCTCAGAATTAGCAAAATAAATTATTAATAAAATCGTCCTATGTACGGGTTTGAAACTCCACACTCAGTATGTACAATCTGAAAGTAATTCTAGTAGTAGGAATAGAATAAGGCATATTCTAGATCAGCAGACACTGGAAACGAATTGGTCGAATTGGTTCCTACAACAAAACGAGATCGCATATTTCACAGCTCAAATGACCTAATCCAAATTGCTTTAGTTAGATTGTATTGTTACAAAGTTAGTCTCTGCTGATAAAGTTTCCTTTCTACGAGGCAATTCGGCTCCGGCGACCAATCTTGCCCATCCCTATTCTAGATGGTATCTAAGAAATTGGGTATCAAGAAGAATCAAAAAGATAAAAAAATTACTGAGACTCTAAATAGAATTTGCACAATTCGAAGGAAGACTAAAACCTGAACAAAATCCACAAATACAAACCAAGTGCTGCAAATTGCTATTGATTGCGCATTCTTGCTTAATTTTTTAAGAAAACATTCAGCATCATAACTTTTTCTGACTGTTATTGTTAACTAGATCATATAAGAGACTCACAATGAAATACTCAAGTTCAGTTCAGATGATGATGATTTCATTGTTGTCTTCAGGTTTCGAAGGACTGGTGGTCGTTTTAGGAACTCAAGTTTCTTCTTTGCCTGGCTATTCAATCAGTGACGGGAATAGTGAGAGCAATGCAGGGAAAGACGAATCCGGTGGATGCTACGGCAAAATTCACCGTAATATAGACGTTCTCATTTGGTATTCAAACCTCTGGTACTGTTTTCTTTATATTGTTTTGCAGTAGTAAAAGATCAAAGAAAATAATGGGGAAGTAAGAAACTTTAGGCAACTTTAGGAATAAATCTCTTGGGTTTTCCAAGAAAGCAGTTGTGCTGTGCTTTATTTCTACTTTGTGAACCCTCTGTCTGATGCCTGGAGAAGTGCAAAATATCTCTAAACGGAGGACTCACTCTTTCAGTTGAGATTGAATGCAAAACAGAGCTAGACAAATTGTTGCAAATAGACGATTTTAATTTATAATTTTTTTTTTCAAGTATGACAGTATAGTTACATCAGAAATATATGACTCACTTTTGGTTTGCTGGAAGCCAAGACGATTAGAAAAAAACCTTCATTAGAATGATCAAAAAACGACAGTAGACTCCTAATGTTTGACTTTATTCTTTAAAACCATCACGTGTGGTGTGTCTATAGAAATCTACTAAACTGAAAAACATCAAATCTATATAGAGTTCTTACATACACAATTAAGATTAAAAAATCTTTCTCTTTTATTATTTGTTTGTGGAGCCTCAAGCCTCGCTCTTATACTAGCCCAGACGCTCTCAATCATCGACGAACTCGTAAAAGCGCGGAAGTCTACAAGTTAAAGGTCTTTCCGATTGTCTAGAGTTTAAAATGTCTGTTTTCAGGAATCGAGATGTAAACATTTTTTTCTTTTTTTTTGTAAAGGGGATGTTTGCAACGAATCTTTACAAGTGTACATGCTCTAGGATTGGTTGGCTGGACGTAGGGTGAAAATCATCTAGAGAACAGGAAGTTGTCATATTGTCCTTGATATTTTAAGCAAAGGTAAAATATTTATTTGTGGGTTCAGTATGTCTTGCTTGTAGTACGAGTAGTAATGTAGTAATCTTGAGTGCGTTTGTTTGGTTGGCTCTCCTTGTTACTTTTCCATTAGTCTAGGTCTTTGTGCTCCATCTCCGTCCCAATCTGTAATAAGAATCTTTTTGTCCTTAAGTCACTGTGCGTAAATGTCCCTGCTCATCTTTTATTTTATTTCCACTTCTCTTTCATTTTGCGTCTCCTTAATGTCTTGATGTTGTATAAGAATCTAGATGAAGTACTCTTGGCAAGTTAAGCAACTTCAATGCGCCTCTGTACGTGCTTTTTCTAATCGAAGTCGTTTGTGTCTTCGAGTAGTTATACTTCACGTTAAAAAGTGCTTTTCTCCTAATATGTAAAATTGTGAAATTTCTTTTTGTGTTGCGCTCATTTATTTATGCTTTCACTCCGACTCAGCTACCAGACAGTTTCTGAGTTAGTCAGTATCCATCGTGGAAGGCATCAAGAGTTAACTTATAGTGTTAAGCGTTCTTGAATAAACATACCCTAAAAACCAAAGGTTACATAAGTTATATAATAAGCCTACAAGAGCCTAAAGTTCTAAACACACCTGTAGTTCCATAACAATTCAAAGCCTGCAACGATCAACAGAAGGGACCAACCACCGAGTCTCCAGCAGAAAAACAAGTAAAGCATTCAGTAGACGAATTGAGAGGTTCACTTGGACAAAGATGCTATCTCACCCATTAAATCTGGTCCAAAACTTACTCTTCTAGAGTGCAAATTGCAAATTGCTTTTCAAAATCGAAAATCTAACACATTACTTTAAGGAAAAAAAGAAATTGTGTGTTATAAACTTTTAACTATCAACGATGAAAGTTTCTTTGCTTACTTGCAAGGCAGGGCGAAAAGCTCTCTTCCTTCTTTAATACTTGATTCTCTGTAACAGATTAAAATTTGAGAGCTCTAATTTAATCTTTAGATCATCATAGTGAGTCAGTCACTGGCCAATTTTGCAGGATCAAATTAGATCTTGGTTGAATCAAGTTGGTTCCCCGATAAGTGTTGATATATTTTTGATACTTTTCTTATAGGTTGATCTTTCCAATTTTTATATCTTCGAAAATTCTCTTGAATAGCAATTTTTCATTTTATTACTACTGAAGAGACTTCTTGATTGAAAACAGAAAAAGACAACTGAAAACTGTTCGAGCTCTGTTCTCAGCCTGCTCTATACTATAGGCTACCTACGTTACAACAATTACTCCAAGCCGATACGAATTTCCGTTTGAAGGCACTTGGTCACAATTGAAAATGATTTTCTAGAATATCTTTTATTCATACTTACAGAAAAAAACAACTGCAGACTGTTCGAGCTCTGTTCTCAACCTGCTCTATACTATAGGCTACCTACATAACAATAAATGTTCCAAACCGATACGAATTTCCGTTTGGAGGGACTTGGATCACAACTGAAAATGATTTTCTGGAATATCTTTCGTTCATACCTACAGAAAAAGACAACTGCAGACTGTTCAAGCTCTGTTCTCAGCCTGCTCTATACTATAGGTTACCTACATAACAACAAATGTCCCAAACCGATACGAATTTCCGTTTGAAGGAACTTGAACACAATTGAAAATGATTTTCTGTAATATCTTTTATTCATACCCATGAACGATTGAAGACTGTTTGAGCTCTGTTCTTAGCCTACCCTTTACTATAGGCTACTAACACAACAACAAAGTTTGGATTTCTAAAATAGTTTTTATAATTCCTCTACAAAGAAGCAACTGAGAATTGCTCAAGCTTTACTCCTAGTGTGCCCTATACTATAGGCTACCAATACAATTAAAGGTGTTATGAATTCATATTTGGAGAAACTTTACCGTTATTAAGAACGATTTTGTTTATTCCTTTACAAAATAGCAATTGAGACATTTTTGAGCTTTACTCCTAGTGTGGCCTATACTATAGGCTTTCTATAGAATTAAAAATGTTACAAATTTGTGTTTGAAGAAATATGATCATGATTAAAAATAACTTTGCTCGAACATTTTCTTCTTCATTTCTAGAAAAAGAAATAAATGAGAATTGCTCGAGCTGCACTCCTAGTCTAACTTATACTACAGGCTACTTATACAACAAAAAATGTTACGAATCTTCGTTTGAAAAGATTCGGACACAATTAAAAATGATTTTCTAGAACATTTCTTCTTCATTCCCAGACAAGAAGAAAATTGAAAATTGCTCGAGGTGTACTCCCAATCTAGCCTATACTACAGGCTACTTATAAAGTGTCTGACATGGTATTTGGGTTGAATTTTGCATCACTAACATTTTATATCTTGATTTCCTACTTGGCCCATCATGGTACCTAGGTGAAATGTGAAAGAATCCAAGTTAGTAACTCATGCATTTGATAATTTAACTTTTCTTCAGAAGATTTACGATAAGATTAAAGATAAAAAGTACTGTAAATGGACATTTTGTAGAAAAAGGCTCAGCAGGGACCGTTATTGGGTCAGGATTTGAAAATCAGACATTTTATTAGATTCATGATAGATCTACGAGTGAGACTGACAGAGCAAAGAAGATAGTGACTTGTTTTCAATTCAAAGTTGCCCAGTTTATGAAATGGATCAATTGTCCAAACAGACTTTTGAGTATGCCGCGAAAGCTTAGCGGACAATAACCTTAGTGACAGTGCAACAAACGATGAAGCTATCAGTACAGTGCTGATTTTAAATGAAAAATTAAGTATGCCAGATGTTTGCGCAAGATGGTTAACCTCCAAAACAAAACCGCGTTTGAGTTTGAATCAATTTACAAAGTCCAGTAGAATTTTTCGTAAGATGTGCACCTATCGATGAAACATGCATTTATTATATACTAGAGAAAAAATACTGACAATTGTCTTTTAAAGAAGGTAAAGTTAATCTCGCCCGTCGGTAAGATCATGGCTTGAGACTTCTGCGATTCCAAGCGGATAACCATAATTGATTTGATTATTACTCAGAAATACCATGCAAACCTTTTGCAACAATAAGAGAAAAAAATCACAGAAAGTTCAGTACCTTACTCTAGTAAAGTCATGAACTTTTCTGGTATGTAGAGATTTAATTCTGTTTATTGAATCGAGAATACAACAATTTTTTCACATTCGCATTCTTTCCGGAAGCATAGCTCACTTCAGTTTCTGTTTTGGGCTGAAAATTAGCAAATTGTTGCTCTAAAAAACGCGCAGATTTTGATTTCGTGTCTCTTACCAATTCGAAAATTACAGATATGGACTAAAAGACAGTTCCTAATATATCATTTGATTTTTCTCTCACAATTAACTACGTAAATATCTAGATTCTTTAATTTTTCTTTATTGAGATACCTTAGCTATGAAATAGGTATGAATCACAAAAGAAAATATTTTGTTAATTTCTCATTGCCAGCATGAGCTGTTTTTCTTTTTTATCATGGCGTAATAAACCACAACAAAGCGAAGTAATTTGTTAGTTCCTAGAAACGGGAAGACTAAAGATTTTGGTTCCTTTGTTTAGCAATAAAAAAGCAAATCTTTGTTACTTCATTTAATTTTAGAATTCACTGTAGATTTAGCAATAATAGAGATAAAATTACTTATTTCTAATTTGTTTGTAATTTCTTTCAACTTTTATCAAGTTTTTTGTTCAATTTTATATGCGGTTGACGTATGATTAATAAAATTCTTCTACATACCACTGCAAAACCATCATAACTATAGTATTGTGTAATTGCAAAAGAATTTTGATAAGAATTGGATAAAAATAACTGCTTTGTAGCAACACGAATGATAAAGAAGTTTTTTCTGTTAGTTGCTATTAGTTAATACACTTTGATTTCAATCTGTCTTTCCCGGAAGGAAAATAGAAAAATAAATTTTAATTTTATTTTTTCGTGCGTTTCTCTTATCTGTTGCTTATCTTAATACCGATGAATATAGATCTTTCATAGTGAACTTGATAAAATGTTGTTTTTCTAATTTTCTTCCAATTCTACTTTCCTTTTCTATGTTTCCATTGCTTAGATAGATCTGGTTGGCATCTTGCTCATTTACCTGCAGCACTACATCTACAGAATGTCTCACTTAGGTAGTACAAGCTGCACTTGATACTAAATGTTCTACCAACAAACTTACTGTATTGTTTCTTATACAGGATGTTTTTTTCATCCATAGCGTATTGGTTTGCTGTACCTGCAATATCGCTTATTTCTAAAAATGAACTAAAGATTTTTTGTTTGACTTTGCATTAGTGACATCTAGTTTGCGGACCATGAAAACTGGTTACCGAAGAATGAAAAGAAGTTATCATTAAACCTCTTTATAAAACAACCTCAAACGCCTAAAGTCTAGCATCTTAAGCACGAGCATTAGATTGTTTTTAAATGAAACGCCCTTTATATCAGAAACTGTGAGAAAATATTGAGAATTATTGATTTTCGATTTGAAACGAACAGTGCTAAGGAAGAATAAAATTCCTTTTTGGTCTGGTTGAATACTAACAACCTTGAGATGGCTTTTCGGTCAGTGCTGTTTTGCATGACAAAAGTGCAAATTGCAAAACTGAGACGACATAATTACTGTAAAGCAAACAGTGTTGACTGTTATTTTTCAGTATCTTTGGTAGCTAAAAATCTTTAGATGGTGTTAACAGTAAAAAATAACAGAGACCATGTGGAAAATGATAGAAATGATAAAATTTCATTAGTCATCTTTGCCTGCTAGCACTATGGCAGGCCGAAGTTTACAACTTTTGGAAAAGTATGGGAATGATATAGCAATTGTCACAACTGCAAATAAATTACCAGTGGTTTGTTTTAAAAGTACTGGTCATGAAATCTTGACAGATGTTTGATATACGCAAAAAATCGAGATCAGAGAAAGATGAACGTCTTTGTATTGTTGAAACAGCAGCAGATATACTAATTCGGGAGATACGATCTCAGGTGTACAACACTACTGAATATCCTCCTCCAGACCAGTTTTTGAAAGAAAACGGAGTTTTTATCCCAGACACCGTTAAAGTTTTCACAAATAGACTAGTGGTGAAGAAAAAGAGAGGAGACTTGAATAAGTAGAAAATTAAGTTTCTGGCCATTGCACACAGCATGATCTCAACTCTTAGAGCCAAGTCTTTCTTATCACCTTTTCAGGTCGGTCTAGCAGCGTTTATCTATAAAAAGTATGGCTTTCGGAAACTAGTCGTACTGCGGGTACTGCGTCTCTTACCTTGAAGCTGTACGTTTCGAAGTGTCAGCAATGATGACGAAGCCATTGCAAGTTGACCAAACAGCCTCATTTCAATTTGTGTTTGACAATACCGACTACAATACCCATACTCTTGATGGCCGCTACACTTTCCACGTAATGGGAGGCATCAAATGTATTACACCGAAGAGTGCGTACGTCCAGATCAGAAAATTCTTCGAGTGGAGAAAATACCATCAGCTCAAGTTATCGGAAGTTTCGGTGCTGTTCAATTGAAGCATTATGAGAAAAAGGGGAATATACATAGGTTTGGGAGAGATTCCTTACCAACGAACCCTAGTTTCATGCGAGCCTAAAATCTCTGCTCCTCCCGGCGAATAGAATGAAATTTCTCGAAAAATGCACCGTTTTCAAGTTAGAAGCAAAAAGCCACAAGAAACCGTGTTTATTGGTCGTTTTTGCATTTGCATCGTACTTCCCGGGGGAAATTTTGATGAGAAGTTGAAAATTCGGATTCAGCTCACGAATTTCTGTTAATTTTGTGTGCGCAGGTAATAAAAATGCATTTTCAGAGTTTCCTTAAGCAACCTTTGTGACGCTGTATTAGAAAAATGTTAAACAGCCCTTCTCTATACTGACTTTTAACATTTCAGGCCACCGATAAATATCTAAAATGCGTATATGGTTATTTATCAATTTAGAAGTAATTCTATCAAATCATATTTACATTAAATAAGAAAATACTTTATACTATAACAAAAACAGAATTTAATCAGCCTTCTTATTTCATGTAAACAACCTAAATTCCGTAATCGACGGTACTGTTTAGATTTTAATTGGTATAATCAGTTATAAATTTGAATGCATTTTCCGCTCTTAGAATTAAATTACAAATTGCAAATTCCTTAAATGCTTGTAAAGTCACTTGTTTGATTATTATGCCTGCATTTGGTAAAAAAAAACCTTAAGGTTAACTTCAACAAATCAACTTAATTATGTAATAATTGTTAAAGTAAATTTGGAAACGTCCAATTATTTATTATTGCTCTTATGAATTAAGTCATTATTTTTTAATTTAGAGTTTTTATAATCAAAATATACCTATGTAGTTTACTCAGCGACGAGTAACTAGATGACACAGAAGTAAAAAACAAGTTCCTTTTTAAATTTATCTCAACGAAATAATAGTCAGTAGCAAGCTTCGCGTTTCAATAATTACTATTTCATGTACGATACAATTTTTCATGTAACATAATAATTTTCCAACAGAAAAGCAGACAGTAATTTAAAACTTGAATAAAAGAAGATTATATTGGTTATTTTTACGGATGTTTTTAAACCTTGAACTTCACGCTTCGTTAGATAGATATTTAACAAATATGTAATAATGCTACATACACTATTATTACTAATGATGACGGGGAATTTTTATAATATTCTTCTGTAGAAAATTAAAAACACCGAAAACATAAAACTTAAAAAACACGATTTTACAAACCAAATTAATGGTATCAGGAATTAAAGTAGATTAATTAAATATTGGTAACGGCTTTTTTATAAACCAAATTACTCCGTTAACTTTTACTTACTTATAATTAAGTGGTACAAATTTACATAATTGCTTTATGAAACATACTACCATATATTACTATACCATAGCAAGTATTTAACAAGTTTGACCTGATTAAATTCTTATATAAATATTTAATACGAAAAATTTTATACATAAAAGTTAAAATATGTTAAGAGAATTTTGTGTTTTCACTTTTTAAGCGTTAAATAATAAAATCTCGACAGACAAGATGGTGTTCTAATTTACTAAATGTATGTAATTAGAGTCACAAATGTACGAGCATTTACAAGAATGTTTCTAATTAAGAAATTTGTCACAACCTTCATTATTGGTAATGTCTAAGATATTTATTGTCTGCTTGTTAGTAAAAATCATATTTGAAATAGTTTTTCAACATTTTGATTCAATAATCTTTGACGTATGTTACTAGCTAGAGTAGCGCCTTCTGATCTAATAACTTGTTTAGTAATTGAATTAATTATTTTCATTATTTATCCTTATAACCACGAGAATATTTCCAGTGATACCGCAACTGCAACAAAATCATGAATCATTGTGTTTGTTCACTGTGTCAATCATGAAGCTATGGTATGACGTATGGTATGTTGCAAAGCTTCTTTGAAGTAGAAAATTTTTGATATCAAAAAACAACAAACACTGGCCGGGTCAAAGCACTATGTTTTTTCTTGGATGTATACACCAGCGCACAGTGGGCCAGAATGCAAAATATCTGGATAAAATTCCAGTTTGTTCTAAAAGTAAAATAAAACACTTTTCGATGTTAAATAACAGCATTTATGACTGAATAAAGTAATATAAAGTAAAATATAACACTTTTTAATGTTGAATAACAACATTTTTAGCTGAATAAAGCAATAGCTAAACAACCATTTCGTTTTAAGAATAAGTTATTCTTTTTACTTAGTCACTGTCGTCGTCAGTCGAGTCATCTGAAGTTTCTGATTGAGGATCAGTTATGTCTGGATGTAGTGGTACTTGTGGCGGGAACAGTAATGCTAAAACTTCCGAAGAAAATGAGCCACTTTGTTGTGTTGGCAAGATGCGCATTTCGGTAATGTATGGGTCCGACGATCTCGAAGTTTTTCGTGTATGGGTTCTTCTATACAGGGTGTTAGTGAACTAATAGTAGTCCGGGAAACTGGTGGTAGGGGACATCAATACAAACAGAAAAGTCTTATACAACAATGGTCAAATCTCAACGGTTTTCCCAGAAACGATTAATAAAGTTCCAGACTTTCATACGTTATTATTTAATAACTAATAAAGGTTCTACTTTAAGATTTGTTCAGAAGATTGGTCTCATCCAGCCTAATAGAAAAGTATTGTACAATTTTTTTGTAAATTTATTAGTTTAGTCACAAAAGAACAAAACACATTACGAAAAATGCATGAATGGAATTACTAAGAGTTGCACTCTGCACTAGTTAAAATGGAAATTTCGCTTTCACACTTTTTCTTTCTTTAACCCCGGTCAAGCCAGACATTCCAGTAAATTGCGGGTGGTTTGTTCCTTTTACCGTCAGCTATTTTCTTTTATTTTGGTCAAAGAAGTAAACCCATCTTTGTTCTGCTTTTAAGCTTCAAGTGCACCCCCTAGGAAGTTTTACGTACAACGATACTAGTTTAAACCGAAAAAAAGAAATTATTGTTACAGGAAATGCGCTCCAATTCTAAACATCTGAGTTTAGAGCAACAAACAAACTTTTGCAGCCAACCATGTGATGCAATCATTTCAGGTTTAGCTTTTTTTTGTGAGCAATGGGCGCTTATTACACCCTAGTTACAGTTAATGCTGGTATTATTACTTTTCTAACATCTTTATGCAATGCTAATAATTTAGATAATTTTTAATCAAGGAATACCTTGACATGCGAAGATGAGTGTAGGTACTTTTTAACAAATCCCCTTTTTCTAAGAAAACACGTATTCCTTAAAGTCAAAGAATTATTCAGACTTCCGGTATTAGCACAAAATAAAAGAATAAGCAATCCAAACAGCAATTACGCTAGTATTGTTTTTCCAATAGACATTTTTCGGTAATCACAATAATCCACTTTTTGTCTAAGTATTTCAATCTACCCACTGTATTATTAATTGTGTAAAAATCATTTGAAACTTCTTACAGTGTTAAATTACATAAAAAGTGGTTTTTGTTGAATGATGGTTTTCAGGATAACCCATCAAATTAGCTACAAGTAACTTTTTTAATTTACTTTTTTTAATTATTCCCTACAAACCAGCATTTAACAAAAACTACACAGTCTAGTTTTAAACGATTTGTACAAAACAGTTCTGTTGCTTAAAGAAGTAACAACCTACACCCCTTTTAAGCAGGTACAACAAACAGAAGATTATTTATGGATTTATGACAAAGGATTCATCCCAGGTAAAACTTCTTAGGAAATTAAACTTAACTTTCTAGTGATTTATGTTTATTAGGGGGTGTCTAAAATAAATTTGCATAAGACTATAATCAAGGTTTTAGTGCGACACCGTTGCCAGATAGTGCTAGCTGTTTTTCACATTTTCTCGAAAACGGAGCAAGATAGAAACAATTGTTACTAGGCTTTTCTATTTCAAATGACTTTTCCTATCACCTGTTTCACGGAGTACTATTAGTTCACTAACACCCTGTATATCTTCAAATCCTTGTTGCGACATTCTTGAGCTTTTTCCGATAGCTGGCTTATAGGAAGAATTGCTGCGTTTATAATGTCTGCTCCATGTATTAAAACTTTATGAACAGATGCTGGCATGTAAAACCATGGATATTCTTGCACAAATTATTTAGCTGTATCCTCTGCATATGCGTCAAACTGTTTTTTATTTGTCTCGTATGGAGCAGACATAGCACTTAGAATTATTGCAAATCTTTTAATCAATTCTCTCTTAAAACTCTTAAAAATTCGTCTGGCGATATTGCCATCGTTGGAAGATCCGTAGCCGCCAGGCCTACCGTGGTCTACCAATAATCCCATGACCTCCTTAAACTTAGTTTGCAATTCTTGTTTCCTTTGAAGTAACAATTTCTAATCGTCTCCACGGGCTTGCCATTTTTTAAATGGTAGTCTGTATGCAATATGCAAGATACATTCAAAAAGCCTAATCCAGGCGTGCAAAGTAGAGAGACTAAATCGATATGCTGTTACATCAGCTACCCTTTTCTTTGCTCTTGAACTGTCATTCATTTCCTTAGGCGTAGCGTGACAAACATAACATTTCTGTGCCAAACTTATCGACGTTGCAGCATTGCAAATCTTCCCCTCAATCATGGTTAACAACAGTTTATACTTAATAAGTACTTCTTTATCTTGAATCACCGTCTCGTAGGGCTTAAGATTACTAATTTGTGCCTCTATATGATTAATCTCTTTGTTTGCTAGTTCAAATGTTTCATTCTGAAATTGTATTCTAATAGGCCTGCAGTATCATATAGATGAAGTGCGGGGATTCTGCCAAAGAATAACCTTCGTCGCGTCAGGATTCTCTGAATAGAGCTGCAAAGGAACAAATGAAGATACGAACATATCGTTATCACTAAAACTTTCGGTTGACTTCTGCTTGTACTGGCTATGGCCTGTGCTGCCATCACAACCCCACTTATATAATAAAGTCAATTCATCAGAAACATCAATAAGTGCAGTAGAATCAAGAACTTCTCTTTGTGCCAACAATATACGACTAAGAGTGTGATGTAAAAGACTTTGTAACTGTATCTCCGTAGAACGTTCGGATACAACAACAGCTTCATGACTAGGATAACAACCTTGTTTGGAAATTAGATATTATTATAAGAAGGATAAATGTTAGCATTTTTTCCTTTTGCTTGCTGACGAATCTTCTTATATTGACTTTTCGTTAAATTAGCTTCTACCATTAGTAATAAAGCTTCTTCTGGAGTATAGCAAATTGATTGTTTTTTCGACCATGCTTTTCGGATTCCACCTGCTCTGGCCGGAGAAGTATTCAATGCTTCGTCTAATAATTTGGCAGCTTCGTGTTTGCGCTCCGATCTTAATATTGCAACTAAATTTACCTGTTGGTTTATTATAGTTTAGAAAGTTCCATCGTCTTTCCTAATATCTTATTTTAAAAATTAAAAATGATTATAATAATTACTTCAGTTTGAGTTTTAGCTTTCGATTGATATATATAGTAAATCTAATCTATTTGCAATATTTTAAAAGATACCTACTTGGAAAGTTAGTTTTGCATGCCGTAAGATTACTATATAGCCATACGACACCCTTAAAGAAAAAATTAAAAAACGACAAATTCCGCAAGCGATCACACCTATTTTTTTTTCGGTTTTCTTCGCAATATTCTAAAGAAAATATTCATGTTGAAATCAAGCTTGGAAACTGCTAGTAACTTTTTGTAGCTCAAAAGAAACATAGCAATACGAAAATTTACTTTGCTTCCTACACCTTACTTATAAATCCAATTTTTCACAAATTTTCGTAAAACTTTGTAATATGTCGTTATGACATAATAAACTACTTACTTTGAATTGTAGTATCCATGTTAAAGTGTTTCGAAATTCTTTATACAGTCACAAAAATACCACCTTAAAATATGTCTTACTTGGATCCAACTCCGGCAAGCACTAACCTCAGCGCAGGTGTGTCCACTTTGCTTAGACACTATATAATAATTACAGGAACACCCGTAACAGTATATTCGCCCCCAGATAGACCAAACCTTTTTCTATAAGTGCCGAAGTATTTTAGTTAATTTCTAGAAACTTTGTAATTTGGAATTTTGGCCAGCTTTTAAGAAATTTGGACCACAGTGCAGTGTCGTGATCGTTGAAGCCCTGCATTCTCTCAAAGTTTTTCTTTACTTTTATTTACTCTGACACAAAATTCCATCTGTTAACCTGACTCATTACGTCCTGGAGACGTCTTTCTACAAATATAAAAAGTAAAAGTAAACTTGCAGCCGGAGCATTCTTACTGTCTCGCAGCCCGACGGACGTCCATACCCATGTAATGTAAAAAGGCTAAACTATATTGTCGTCGAACTTTATGCATGCAGTCCTATTACTATTACCGCTGCCACCATCAACACCAACTATATATCTGTGTATTGTATTGTATTGACGTCACCATTCCACGATGTCTGCGGAGTTATAGAGATGTAAGATACCTAATAAAACGCCCTCAGGTTTGCTTTGGAAACTAAGTTATTTCTTAGTTCCAATACCACAATTTAAAGATAATGCAAATTGCTGACGAGTATAATCTCCAAGTTAATACGAAATGATAATTCAACTCCAAACTTACCTCCTTTGTTTCAGAATGTAAATCCTAACCAATCATTTCCTAATAGGGCTGAATACCTCAACGGGACGTTTTTCTGAGGTTTTATTGGCCACATAGTGCTAAAATCATCGCGACTGATTTTCTAGCTGTAAAATTCTATGTAAGAAGCCATTATCCCACTCTACGTTTATAATAATAATCAGGGGCTGAATCTTGATCATATACTCGTTCTTTTTGCCATTGCCAGTCTTTCATTTATAATTTTCATTCAGAATTTTAAAACTAAATTACAATATCTCCTGCATCCCAAAATCCGTATAGACTTGACAATTTAAAAAAGCAACTGAGTAATACAGAATGTAAGTTATAGAGATCTTCCGCATTCCTTTGATATCAGAATCTGGCGCCAAAACGAAAGAGGAAAAAATCTAAAAGATGTAGTAGACTTTTTTACTAATTCAGTTGATGTTTTGGTTGTCAACATTTTGTCTGTTAACTATTAACAAAACCCCCACAACCTGCAATCTGTTTTACGCATTTTCCAAGACCGGGAGACTAGACACGGATCTGGTAGTCTTCAACTGTATTTACTTCTATTGCTCATTTTGAATTTGTTGATTATTTCTGCCAATGTCGCAAACACAAGCGAAATACAATTGATCAGATATTTAAATAACTACTAACCAACCAAAAAGAAACTCGTTAAAATCGTTTAACAACTTCCGCTTGGATTTCTCCTTCGTAACAGAAAATCTAGAGTAATCGAGTGAACTCAAAGTTATATTTTTATGCCTCTCCAAAGTTTTAGGGCGTTTCTAGTTGAAGATACCGTAAAGCAAATCAAAATGTCAGGAAATCAAATAGAAAACATGAAAGCCCTATAGTGATCTTAGAATGAGTAACGCAAAAAGTTTCGCTGTAGTAGTTTTGTATATAAATGACAATGATCAAAGTATCTAAAGCTGTAGCTATAAAATATAGAATAACAGGCCTTAATGATTCAACTCCAACCTCAACTCTGATCGACGATTTATAGCCAAATAAAAATTCCTTGTTTTCTCAAGCACAGAGGAGCCAGATCTCAAAAAAAAAACTTGCACTCAGATCTACATCTACATTTACCTACTAATTTGTCAATTACTATACATTTATTGAGATGAGAAAAGTAGTTACAGTTAGAGTTGAGCCTTGGATTGCTTTTTTCTAACGTCATTGAGCCTATTCTGGCTCTTATTTTCTTATTGGAGAGAAAACTCTTAATTAATTTCTTCTTATGTTTCATTCATGAATTGTTTTAGAATGTTACATCGTCATGCCATACCACATGCTTTTTTAATGTCAAAAACCAAAATTGTGTGATGGCGCTGTATAAAGCCCTTCTGAATAGCATTATCAAGAGTAACGAGTTGATTGAGATTGAGTGATTGCGATGAAAACCACGCTGATACGAGGAAACAAACTAAAATGGGCCTATAAGCCAATAGCTGTTAGGAGATTTTCGATTTTCGTTAGGCTTTAGAAAGAGAATACCTAATCTCACAAGTTTCTGAAAATTCCCCATATTTGATTATGCAGACTAGAAAGCACAGAATTTCTTTTAAAAATATTAAAGGCCTTTTTCTTTTTTTTCGATGGCCTCAGAACCTCGCTACTCTAGTAAGGTACTAATCTTTTATTAGGATTAGGATCCCGACAATTTCGGAATACTAAATCTTTCCCAGTCGACGTTTTATATGTTAACAAGGGTGAACTAATATACACGCTTAGCTCGAGACGGAGAAAAAAAAGACGTATGGAACTGTAGTCAGAGAATGTGTCCTCTTACATAGTAGACAATTTTAGTTATGTACTTAGCAACGAACTGCACATTGATAGATCTAAATAAAGAAAACTATTTGACCTAAAGCTAATGTAAGTCTGCTCACTCATATCTAAAAGGATTAACGCTCAATACCATTCTCATTTTCAATCTGTGACCATATAGTGGTGAAAAATAGAAGTCGAACTGCAAGCAAAAGCGGGCCCGGAAATGACCTGGTGAAGGAACAGATGGACAAAACAGACGGCCACGCAACCGACCGTCGGGTGTAGTGTTGTTGTCCAAATACGGTTTGAACGGTGGGCAAGTAGTTGCAAAGACTACGATCCCAAGGTACAGGTGGTGCAACGTCGGATTGAGTTTGAGTCTAGAGTGGTGCAATGTCAAGCTCTCATCTCGTAGATATTTCAATCGCATGAAAAGCTAGTAAACTTGGCGGCTATAGACGGCTTCCCTCCCCATGGCGTCTAACCAGGTCGCTGAGAGCTTCGGACATTTCTAGAGATGCTGCAACCTGGCTCAATGATGGCGAATGGATAATGAAATAAAGATGGTACGCCAGTTAATAATCCCACATGACACTAACAGCCTGCAGTATTCGTATACTATTGATAATCGAGTAGAATTAGAGTAATGATATAAGCGGCGGAAAGCCAAAGCCAAAGCCATCGCTCAAGGATACAAAAAACGTCAATGAATGATGCTGAGAAGTGATGAAGACATCCAGCTAACGCAGCACATTAACAGTGGCAAAGCTTTTCTCGTGAAACGTTAAGATGACCTGAAAAATGATGATATTTTACTTCCCAGAACCACACCACCACGCACCGATCGACCGGAATAGCAAAGAACGGTATACAACGGTGTCTCATCCCTCAGAAATCAATAGAAAAATTAACTGTAGAGCGTGAACAACTTGATGGTGATTGTAGACCGCCTTCTCCCCATAACTGTGGATGCTTAGACGGCAGAGTCCCCCAACTCAGGAAAAGTCTGGAGAACATTGGGCAAATAGATCTTCCGAACTCCAATTCGGGTTAAGGAATAGTAGAAGTATCTTACCAACACGTTTTCATTCTTTCGCACAACACTGAAATCTGATAATATCCTGATGGTGATGTCACTGGGACCATTCTAGACCCATTTCTACATTTATTTTGTTCGCTTCCACGTGACCACAAACAGTGGAGAAGTAAAGATGATGGTAGTAGCAGTAGTAGGAGGTTGAAGTTAGTGTTGTAGTTGCTGGCGTTCAGAGCGGTGGAGTGATGGAAACGCGACGTGGTAGAGTTACCGGCGGTAAAGACGCCTATAAATGGCAGATGCGTCAGTGTTGCATTGTTGGAGTTTATGATAAGATTATATGTTGGTGAAGAATCCCGTGAGTTGGAATTTGAATTGTGCTGCTGACCAGATGTGCGATGATTGTTGAAAAGTACCCACATATGGCCTTGCAGGTATTCGTGCCAAATGTTACATATTCAACCGTAGATACCTGCTGCCGCGAGCAATGTTGGTGGCTAACTTATGACGGAGAAAAAGCTGAATTTGTGAAATTGTTGCAGCATACAGATGGCTTTCACGGTTATCTTAATGTGCAAAAAAACGGAAATTTGAAAACACGTTAATATGATCTAATCAACGTGTTTGGTTGAAATGTTTTTGGCTTATAGAGTATTTCAGGAATCAGCTGTTCCGGAACCAGGTGACGTTGACCTTCACATACGGATATATTATTAGCTTAATCCCTCATTGGTAAAATAAGTGTCTAAAGAGAGTGCAGTACAATCTCTATTTCGTTTATTTGTATATCGCTCGAACCTGTGGTTCGACCTTAGCAGACATCTCACCTACTGACCTAGATACGAAGATCAGCTGTAGGTCTTCCATTCGAAATTAGATCACCAACGTTCTACTGCAGCTGGCGCCCTCTCGATCTTGAAACCACTAAGGTTCTCGCATTATTATTACCGCCTACCGCCTGCTCTAAGCCTTTCTCGCCCACGACCCGTCTTACCGATTTTATATATGGTTGCAATCCCGATGGGACACTCATTCCAGTTTTGTCCGAAACAAGACTTTATTTCGATATGCTGTTTGGATACTAAGAATCCCACTGAAAACTGAAGTAGTAGTCAGTGCCTCAAATGAGACAATCAGCAGACTATAGAAAAGACAATACCGTACGTTTATTCAATTTTTCATTAAGACCATTAAGGGTAGTTAAAGAAAAATCCTAAGAATTCAAACCACAGATAGTTACAGTAGCACCTCTTGCGAAATCGCACTCTTTTTTTCATTTATATAAATTGTAAGGTGCAGACATAATTTAGTAAGTAATATTGATGCCCATAATAAATTATATAAACATCGCAAAGAATTTATTCATTTACAATTAATATTTTACTTTCTCGATTCTCATATTACATACATTTCGAATGATTAATTAAGCTTCAGCTCATCCAAATCTGACATTTACAATACCTACCTAGAGATATTTCTTCTTTTCTTTATTTCTTTATAATACATAATCTTAATTAATTTGGAATGATTGTGATGCCTTCTAAGGTTACATAACTAAAGGTTTTATTATTTATTAAATAATTTGTTTCCTTGTACATTATTATGTTTTCACGATGTAAACTGGATAAACATACCCGTTATAATTCCTATTTTATAATGTATCCACTAATTATACTAACATTTGACCTTTCGGTTGTATGCAAATCAAAATTTCGCAGACCGAGAGAGAGAGAGAACCTGTTACAGATTTTCTTCAAAATTACATTTCAATTTTAAATGTTGAGTTTTAATTTGAGGTTACATTTTTATATACCTGGAAGGTCGATTTTATTTAATAGAAGTCATTTTAAGTTAAAAAAAATCCACTTAATCTTTTTCCTGTTCTTTTTAAAGTTTGGTTTTTGAACGGGTAAAATGCTAAGGTATAAATGTATCGTATAAAGAAAAATCTATAAATGTCAGAAGGAAGAATTATTAAAGGCAATTTATCGTTGTGAAAAGTGAGCGTTTAGAATGTAAAAAATGAAAAATAGGAGGAAATTAGATACTTTTTCTTTTGAAACTTCTTCCTTTCTTTTTTCCATCTATACTCACCCATGATCCAGTCCATATATTACAGCTAAGATGAAGTTCAGGAAGGGAAATGATGAAGAAAATTCCGGCCACTAACTGTGCAGCTCCACAAGTAACATAGATTAAGCTCCATAGTACGTGAACAATCGTCCATATTCGTCCACAACCTGAGCACATTCCGTTTCTGCAACAAAAGTATTAAAAAATTATCAAATTATTGATGACGTAAATTACTGTAATCAGGTTTAATTGAAAGGAGAAGCAAGGTCACAAAAGCTCGTTGAACGTAACGAAATTAAGTCATTCGGATACAAACCAGAGAAAATCGATACCTAACACCACTACATTTAGCTACAATGTAACAACGTTCATGGTGTGTGAAATGGAAAAATGTAGTAAAAATATTATAACAGTTATGTTTTTCTAATAAAAATAAAGAGCTTGCGAATATTGTTATGCCTAAAAGGTTTTTCTTATAAGAAGCAAAAAATAATAGCTTTAAATTAGTTCCCTTTTCACCACAAATTTTCAGCATAATGAAAGGGAAAACAGACAAAAAGGAAATTGAGAAAAAAAGATGCTTTAGATAAATTGTATTTTACAGGTTCATTATTTACTCTTTTCATTTAAAATTAAAAAGAAGTCTTTTTTAACATTATTTTTTCTTGGAAAATAAAGGAAAAAGTATGTAGGAACATAACTTTTCATAATGTTTTAAGATAATTTAGGTTTTAAATTTAAAATTTTTAAATGAACGTTTTAAACTTTTTTTATGTTCTTCGCCTAAAAATGGCATTGGATAATAAATAATCGTTAACATTCTGCTCAGTTTAAATGAGGCAATAATAAGGAGGATCGGTACTTGAACAGTGAAGTGGAAATTAATTGTATCGTTATCATAAAGAATCTTCCTGCTTTCTCTCCTCCCCCTTTTTTCCATACAATTTGCCTAATTCTCTTGATACAATCAATTAGATATCTTCTTTTTGACTTTTTGTCGACATTCAATGCAGAAACATTCTCAGTATGTTTGCATGAGATTAATTTCAATTCTGGTTCATGGAATATTTAAAATATTAAGTATTATTTAAATTTCCCTTTGGTTTTCCCGTTGTTCATTTCGTATTTGTTTTATTTCTGGTATCATTTCATCATTTTCTTCCAGCAGGTTTCTCATCATACTAATCAGTTCTTCAGTATTTTCCTTATTACAAAGATAAAACAGGAGAATGAAAACATGAGAAAGGAAATAAATAACAGTTGGAAAAAATAGAAAATATGAAAAACCTGATAATAACCGGAATAAAAACGGAAACGAATAATGATACGGAGATCAAGAGAAAAATAAAAAATTTTATAACCCAAGAATTACAGCTACCCATCAAACTAAAGAGTACGGGAAAGATAGGTGAAAAAACATATACGATTGAAACTGAAAACATGACTGATAGAGTTAATATATTGAAGACCAAAAGTAAACCCAAAGAACGAATATATATCAACAACGATCTGACAAAAAAAAGAAGAAGAGATACAATCCGAAATATTGAAAAAGGCAAGAAAGGAGAGAAACAATGGTAACCAAACAAAAATATGTTACAATAAACTCAACATAAACGGCAAAGAATGGAGATGGGATAAGGAACAAAATAAACTATGCGAAAAAGATGAATAGTAGAAAAAACTAGCAGTGGATACCGGGCTAACTGGATTGCAGATAACAGACAAAGCAACGAAAAGGTTAAAGATCGCGGACAGTAATACAGAAAAAAAATTAAGAATAGAAACATGGAATGTGAAAGACACATACGAAGAGGGGGCACTAAAAAATCTAGCGGAAATTATGATAACATACAATTTAGATATAGACTTACTTGAAACAAAACAACTAGGGAAAGAAATAATGGAAATAGGGGAGATTACCTTTTTCAACAGTGGAGGCGAAAACAGATATTTCGGCGTAGGATTCATGATGAATCAAAGAATTAAGAGATTCGTAGTAGATTACCAAGCAATATCGGGTAGGCTGTGCTACATAAGACTGAAAGGAAACTATAGGAAAATAAGTATTTTCAACGGACCTGCACCGACAGAGGATTGAAATCTAGAAATCAAAAACGAGTATTACAAAAATATAGGAGAAGTAATAGAAAAAATCCCAAAATATAATATAAAAATAGCGCTGGGGGACTTTAACGCAAAAGTAGAATTAGAGGATATCTATCTAAGCATAGCTGGCGGCAAAAGTTTGCATATAGAAAGTAATGAAAACGGGAAAAAGCTAATTGAATTCGCAACGGAAAATAAAATGAAAATAATGAGTACCCACTTTGAGCATAAGAATATATATAAAGTAACCTGGACTTCCCCTGACGAAAGGAGTAAGAACCAAATAGACCATATATTAATAGAAGCCAAACACGCCAAGGATATTACAAATTGCAGAAGTTATAGAGGCGCAGATGCCGAAAGCGATCATACACTAGTCATAACCCAGCTAAAACAACAATTGCCGCCAAGAAGAAAAGTAAGAAAGGAAAGAAAACGATACAATGTAAACCGGTTACAAGAAGAAAACATAACTCTACAATTAGAGAACGAAATAAACGAAATACTGGAAAGGAATTGCCCAACCTATGATACAATAGAAGAAGAATGGACTGAGTTACAGATGATAATGACAAAAGCAGTAGAAAGTATGCTAGGAAATAGCGAATCAAAGAGAAACGAGTTTTGGTACGACGAAGACTGTAAAAACGCACTAATAGAAAGAAATGAAGCAAAGGTGGGAAAAGATGTCAACAGAACACCAGAAACTATAACTAAATACGAATTAAAAAGAAAAGAAGCTAGAAGAATTTGCAGAAAAAAGAAGAGAGAATACCTAGAAAAGCATTTAAGAAGTATAGAAAACCACTATATTAATAAAGAAGTAAGAAACTTCTACCAAGAAGTTAAGAAAACAGGGAGCACGAAACATACTAAAACACTCTACTGCAGAAGTAAAGAAGGACTACTCCTTGGAGACACGACAAAAAAACTGGGTAGATAGGCACAATATTTTGAGGAATTATTAAATAGCCAAGAAGAACAAACAGAACAAAGAAGACCACAGGAAATACAAGACCAAGAAAGAAATAATGAACAAGACCAAGTAAAAGAACCAACAGACCAAGAGATACAAGAAATAATAAAAGGACTTAAGAACAAAAAGCACGCAGGGGAAAATGGAATACCAGCGGAAATTTTAAAAGAGGGGGGGGAAGGCTTAAAATGAAACTGTGTCACCTGATATTAAGAGTATGGCGAGAAAAGACCATGGCAGAACGATGGCACAACGCAGTCATATGTCCGATTTACAAGAAAGGCAATATAATACTTTCAGAAAACTACAGAGGAATCGCATTATTAGATGTGGTTTACAAAGTATTAGCAAAACGAATAGACACGAAATTAAAAAGCTACCAGGAAAGTACAGTAGGAGAGTACCAAGGAGAATTTAGAGTAGGGAGAACAACGACCGATCAAATATTTATACTGAAAATGGTACAAAACAACAGCTATGAGTAAAACTTAAGAATTCACATGCTATTTATCGATTTTAAGCAGGCATATGATTCTATATACCGTAACAAATTAAGTGAAGCCTTAGAAACGCTAAAGATTCCAAAAAAACTGCAAAATTTAGTAGAAATGACACTAGCAAATACGGACAACAGAATATTAGTAGACGGAAGCCTATCGAAACGATTTCGAGTAAAAAGAGGATTAAGACAGGGAGATCGATTGTCGTCTGATTTGTTTAACTTCGTATTAGAAGCAGTAATGAGGGGAAGTAAAATATAAACAGCCGGAATAATTTATCATTGTAAACAACAATGTCTAGCATATGCTGACGACGTAGTGACATTAACAAGATCAAAGAAAGAACTAGAAATAGCTTTTAAGAACTTTGAAGCAAAAGCAAGAAAATATGGCCTGACAATAAATGAAACTAAAACAAAATATATTGAAATGTACAAAAAGTGACAACGGACAACAAATACATAAAATTAAAAGGCAAGGAAAAAAATTAATTTGAATACTTGCGAGTAACAATAACAAACGAAGGGGAGAAGATAGAAAAATAGATAAGCGACTATTAAAAGGTAGTTAAGCGGCAGGGGCACTAAATCAATTCAATCAAAAGCAAGAAATATATCGACAGCAGCCAAGATATATGCATGCGAAACTTGGACAATGAGGAAACAAGATGAAATTAAAATAGAAATTTGGGAGAGAAAAATCTTAGAAAAAATTTATAAAGGTGTAAAAGCAACAGATGGAACGTGGAGAAGACGCACAAACCAAGACATGTACAGAAAGCCAAACATCGTACAAAAAATCCAGGCACAAAGTTATAGGTGGCTAGAACATATCGTTCGAATGCCAGAAAGAAGATGGGTTAAAAAGGTGTTATATGGAGCGGAAGGAGGGAAGAAGAGAAAAGGGCGCCCAAGAAGAAAATGGCTAAAAGCAGTGAAGAAAGATATTAAGGAGATAGGTGTAGAAGACTGAGCAAAAACCGTAAGAAGTGGAAACAAGTAGTTTGCAAATCTGCATTTATCTAGGATAAAGCTCAAAATGAATGAAATTTATATTTATGATATCGTTCTGAGAAAATACAGTAATTTATTTCCTCTCCTGTACAAAATAGTCGTCAGTAAAAATTATTTCAAGGCTTTAACCTATTCTGTAAATAACCATTACGAAACATCTTCCTCCCGCCTCTTGTTAAAAAATGGGGGTTGCTGCGTCTTTCAAAAGAAACTTTTCTTCAAGAAAACTATCGCGAGTTTTTGGAGCTTCTTATCTTCAACGAAAACATTTCATGTAGGACAATTCCACTATTTTTCCTGTATTTGTAATAAACATTTTACGCTGTCTAAAGAGTTCAAGTAAACCAACGTTTTGTTTAGCTGTTGTTGCAACTGTGAATAAAGTCTCCCTCGGTCTCGTCAGACCACAAGGATTAATCGATCTTTGTTTTGTGCAAGGTATACCGAATTTTGGTAGCAAGTACGTGGATGCTTAAATGCGGTCTCATCAATCTTGCTTACGTTGAATGCGAGTTCCATCAACTGCAGGTCTAGTATAGAAGGTAAGTCAATCTTTGTGGTTGATTTTTAAGCTTTGTGTGCCGACCTAGAGAATCACCTGCTTCAGTGCAAATTAACTACAGACTTATGAAACAAGGTTCAATGCGCGTTACGGAAACAGAACCAAAATTTCTTACCATCTCAATCTATTTTGTTGTTGAAAGTTTTACGAAATCTCAGCGAGTGAGGTTTATTACGGAACTAACTGTGTGTGTTTACTATCTGTGAAGACCTAAAACTCTGTTTCTGCCCGCAATGGATTGTTCTTACTAATCCTTCATGTACACCTGCATACCCACGTTTAGATTTTTAGTATCCAATCTAATCAGTGTTGTAAAGTATCTGGTAATATGCATTTAGATACTTTTGGTGTATTTGAGAAAGTAACTAGTTATTTTTCCCAATCCAGTATCTATATCTGTAACTAGTTACATTTTCCTGTGTATCTAGCAGAAGTATCCAGATACACAGCATTTACAATTTTATTTTGTGATCTCATGGAATAGAGATTTAAAATGAGCAGCAATATCTGAAATTTAGACAGCAATGCAATAAAATAATGTAAATGACAATAATATATCTTAATGGGTATCTAGATATATTTTTCAATAATTGTATCTGTCTAGTCTTCAAAATTTGTTTTCTAGAAACAGCAGTACATAGTTCATAAATGTTAGTTATGTTAAAAGCAAAACTAGAATGAATCAAAATATTGTGAAACTAATGATTCTTAACGATGCTATCAAGAAAGTAGCAGTAGGATTTCTATAGACTAACTGATCTGGCACAACACCAAGACATAGACATAACAATAAGTGTATCTACATTATATCTAAGAATCGAATTGCAGTAAAGGCATTTATTATCCCAAAAGTAAAATCTACACTGGCTTTTATGGCATGAAAGTTTTTTTTGTACTGGATATTTGAGACACGATACGCTTGAATTGGGTACCAGAACAACAACAAAGAGATTGAAGCAATAAATTATCTGAATTTTTGCTACAAAAGGCTCCGAGGTGATACTTGAAATTCAACTTTATATAAAATATAGCTTGAAAGATATACCATAGAAATAAACATGGTATCTTCGCTGCTGTGCTATTGAAACAAATTAAAGAGCTACTGTGCTGAGAAGACACTACTTAATTGAACACCATGATGGGTTCGGTAGCACATGCTCCAGTGAAAATAAATCTAAACAATAAGGAACTGTATAACGGAGATTTAGGGAGGAGAGAAGCTGAAACAGTCCAACATATTCTAGCGTACGTCATTGTGAGGCTCTTGGACCAGAGATACATAAGAAATTAAGATAATGGACTCCAAGGAATAGAAAACCTGAATCGGCTTGAGCACATCACAGATATGGTAAACTAAATCATATACAGCCTGATTCATAAGTAAAACCTGTCAATTAAAATACGAAAACGATTAAGAACAAAATAACTTTATTAAATATAAAGAATAAACATTTAACCCTGATTATCAGTACCCAATATAGTCACCGTTTCTGCACACAAGCGTATTTAAACGTGTTGGCATTGAGGCGACTAATGTCTCTGCAAGTTGCAGCGGTAATTTCTTCCACGTTGACTGCAGCAAACGTTTGAAAGCTTTCAATGATGACCTGGGTTTGCTTGCCACTGTCATCTTCATTATTCCCCAGACATTTTCTATGGGGCTAAGGTCTGGAGACATTGATGGCCATGGCAGAACCTGGATGCTGTTGTCGTCTTTCAATTGTGTGCATTTTCGTGACAGATGCTTAGGTTCGTTGTCTTCTTGCAACCACCACTGTTCAGAATCGGCACCATACAAAATACGTGCAGACGGCAAGAGTCCCTTCTTGTAAATGCAGCACATGAAATTGGAATCTAAATTACAGGTAAAAAGAATAAGCTTGCCGAACCCGAATTGCGAAAAGCAGCCCCACGCATGCACTTTGAGAGGATGCTTGCTCCTCTTAATAACATATCTCTTTTCCTTCTTTACCCAGAATTTTTTTTAACGTTTTTCATTTGGAAGGTGCATTCATCAGTAAAAATAATCCTACTCCAGTCCTGGCTCTGTTGTATTTGCGCCCACTCATACCGCCGTTGCACATAAGTTCTGTTAGGAGAGGAATCACCTTCGGCGTCTTAGATCCGAACCCAAACTCCTTTAATATGCGGATAACTGTCGCTTTTGATAAATTTATGCCCTTGCGTTTTAAAATTTCTTGCAATTGTGCGACAGTTTTGTCTGGATTGGTGTTAAAAACGTGTAACAACACGTTGTCTTGTTTTTTGTTGGTTTTTCTCCCGGCATCACTTTTTGGAAAATCATTTATATTTCCTGTCTCTTTCTAACGATTAATTCACCGCTTCACAGTCTTTTCACTTACACTTACATACTTCGATATCCGTGCTGGTGTCCATTTTGGACCGAAGCGGTGTTGAGATAAAAAAACAATCTCCCATCGTTTTTTACCGAAATTAACATTCTTTTAAAGTGCACGTGCGTATCACGAAGAACACCTGAGGCGACTAAAGTAATTATTGCTGATCAGCATTTTGAACAAGTAAAAAGACGCAGCAGGATTAAATAAATTTTTATGATCGGTTCCAAATCTAAGAGGGGGTCGTTACTTAAGATTCAGGCTGTACTAACGAGAGAAACAAGCAAGGCCTAGAATTGTAGTGCTCTGCAGACAGTTTCGCGTAAAAGAGAGAAAATCTGTCTTATATAGCAAAAAATAGAAGAAGAAGAAATAGTAAACGTTTCAGTGAACGTATAACCAAAGTGTGGAACAAACCCGCGATTTATCGGGTATCAGTATTTCAGAAAACCGTCAAAGGACGTTGCGCGAGCGTGTCACACCGATGTGGACGGTTTGCAAGCATAAATTTGCATTAAAAGTGCCCACATTTAATAAATTTTAATTCAATCAATGAAAAAATAGCAAACGAAGTGCAAACGTTTTTTACCACAACCTACCTTCTTTTTCCCGTCTAGCTAAGTTCGTAAACTGTTCGCCGTTTGATTCACTGTTTTACCCTCCAGTACGTACAAAGCTTTAACTTAAAAATAAATGGAAAACTTGCAAATCTACATGCAAACGCTTCTCAACACCACCTACCAGTGCTCACTATCTTGTCTAGCTAAGTTTACAAACCAATCAAAGCTCAGTTTACTATCTTGCTCTCCAATGTGTACGACACTTTAATTCAACAAGATATAGAAAACTGACGAACCGAAATGCGATTAGTTCTTACTCCCATCTATTACTGCACGCTACTTTGTTTCCTGTTTAGCTTCAATTTACTGTTCCATTCCCCATTGTGTACAAAGCTCTATTGTAATAGTAAATGTATAGCTGGTAAACCGAAATGCGAACGTTTCTCACTACGGTCTACCAACGCCGCTATTTTGCTCCCTACTTAGCTAAGTTCGCAAACGATTCGCCGCTCTGTTCTGCTTTCAATTGCATAAGAAGCATTGACCCAACAACAAATGGAAAAGTGGAAAACCGAAATGTGAGTTTGCCAAACAATTTGCTGCTCGGTCTATTGTTCTGCTCTTTAACGTGTATAAAGCTTTAGTTTAATAACAAATGTAAAACTGACAAACCTAAGTACGAATGCTTCTCATCAGCACCTGCCAGTACTTGCTATTTCTTCCCTATCACCTTGCTAGTTAAGTTCACTATCCTGTGTGTACGAAATACTAGAATTACCAGACTTAGGCTCAGTTCTCAGTTGCTGCTTAACTTTAACTAGAGTTTTATTTTTATGGGCGCAATTGTTGCAAACTACTTTCACAATTGATTGCATCTATCAGTAACTACTGAAAAACTGGGCGTTTTAGTCCCACAGCATAACAAACCAGAAGTTCTTTATAACAACAAAGAAAATTTCGACAGGTTTTGGAAATTAAATCCTTGAGTAGTGATGAGAAATCACAGCCAGACTGTCATATAGCTTGAGGTTAACGTATGTGCACGTGTACCAACGTCAGTAGTCTCGCAATAAAATCCATTATCGAATAAATGTGAAAGTGTTGCTTGGGTCCAATTATTACCATATTTATGTTTGTATTTTGACTGGATGAAGGTTGCACCAAATAGTCTAACAGGCAGGTGAACAGTTCAGTGGTAAATAATAGAGAAAAGGCCGGGATCGATTGTTTTGTTTGGGCTGATAAAGCAGCATACCAAGCTTCTCGTTTATGCGAAATGAGCTTACTCTTTTGTAATATTCCGTGGGGTTTATTAATGGTTAATACTTGAGGTAATACCGAAACTCATTTTCATTCTTCTATTTATCTGGATGATCTAATTAAATCTAGATGCTGGTTTCAACGATTTTCAGATATATGGCAAAACTGTCTGACAAATCACAGCAATATCTTATAGTGTGAATGCAGAAAATTTGTTGAAACTCAAGAAAGCTTGTGGCCTTCAGTGGGCAATTCCCGTCAATCTTTCCCATTAAATGTTTTGACAGAATCTTAAAAAAGCGAAAAAATAAAGAACCTAGCCAACTAACCTTCACCTTTAGCTCATTTCAAATTTATTGTGACGCATCATAAAAGACAGGTTTTGGAGTACTAAACAGATTGTACTTTTGGAGTAGACTATGAGTGTTTAAGTATTGATTAAGATTGTACTTCATTTCACTTGCGATAGCAATAGTTGATGGTGATATATTTGGTTGAGCTCGCGTACACTGCAGACTTTTTGATCGACCGATAGTTTAGTTGAATTGAATTTCCTATGGGGTTATAAGGGAGTCCGCACACCTACCGATTAAAAGTTGTCTGGATAAATTATCAAAAAGGCTGGGGGGTTCCCTTTCGGCTAAAAAGTTGTCGAACTATCGGCCGATCGCGTAATCAGTATGGTTTGCTATGGGAGTGTGCACACTATCCAACTGAACAGTCAGCCGGTTGATGTTACTGCCGCACTGCGCAGGCACAGCTGGTTATCTGCACACATTAGTTGCAAATCAGTTCCAAATCACCTTTAATTGATTGAGTTGTTTTTATTCAAAATTGTTTGATATAATTAGAGTATGAGAGGCAAAAGATGACTGTTAACATTAAACTGTTCACAAGAGGCGCATTCTAAAAAAGGCCCTAAAAATATTCACATATTATTAATGTAAAAAAAGCTATGGGATACAGATCTCGAGTAAATCGACTGACTGAAAAGTCGGCAGTGTGCGCACACCTTCCAACTAAACCGTTTAGTCTGTGCGAGATTGGTATCGGACCCCGATAACGATCAAACTATCGGCCGATTAAAAAGTCTGAGTCCCTAAGAGCTTTTTGATTGGCCTATAGTTTGATCGTTATGGGAGTCCGACACCAATCTCGCACAAACAAAACAGCTTAGTTGGCAGGAGTGCGCACACTGCCCCGCGGTGCGGCAGTAACATCAGTCGGCGGACTGTTTAATTGGAAAATGCTTATAATGGCAAACAATGGCTAAAAATACGCAAGCCTGAATTCTACTCCGATAGTGTTTATTGAGCAAGTACACTGTTAAAACTAAGAGGTTGAACTCGGTTTTGTTTTGAATTGAGAAATTTTAATCGACTTAGCTTTGTTAATCAATGTACATCCTAAAAAGAGTCTTGGAAGATTGAAACTCAATACCAGGTGAAACCAATTAAAATGCTTGCACTCTTCAATCTTTAAACGCAGGGCTAGTTCGATTCATTACTAACTTGACCTTGATCATATAGAATTAAATGATGGGCATGCTTGATGCAGAAGAACTAAAAAAACAATCTGCTGATTCTGTATCTCATTGTGTCAGTGATCTTCCAAGCTCTAAATTGATTACTGCTTTATAGTCTGCAAGGCTAAGAAACATCTAGGTGATAATCTAGAGAAAGATAATAGTTTAAAATCGGTTTTAGGAATTTTTTCTTTTTAGGTCACTGACTACTGAGTCAAATGCCCCAGTAAATTCGATTCCAAACTCGAAAGACTTTCTCCCGATGGCAAGCTCGAACCCATCACGTATGCGTATTCAATTAAGTAAAATCTCAAACAAATGAACAGCTTGTTAAGATTGTTTCTTCGCTTGAAATATATATATATAATTGAAGATCTATCTTTGTATCTCTCCTGATTTAAGACATACCAGCTAGTTAAGATTATGTAGAGGTTTGGTAAGGCCGCCGATAGCAAAGCACGTCACAAGACAAGATTGTAATGTATATAAAATAAGGTTAGCGTATTCAAATGACGATTGAAAACGTGTCAGCTAACTAAGATTATATACAGGGTGTTTTATAAAGCATGCAGAAAATTTTACTAGAGCATACTATAGATAAAAATGAAACAAAAACTTCTATAAAGTTTTTTTAATGTGTTAAATTGAAGAGTAAAAGAAACAACAAGACCTATAAGTCAAAACGAGGTTTGTTTATTACGTGTGCTAGTTAAAAGCCTACCTAACTCATTCATTCATTCAAAGTCAATCACGTGATGAACCAAGCAGACGTACTAAAATTATCCAGATTGGCTAATCATATGATTAACTTGATCACTTGATTAACTATTTATTATGCAAGGGCATTAATAATTTACCTGTGTTACTTAAAATAAATAGAGTTTACTGTTTGTATTTTTAATGTTTTGTTACAATTCTGAAGATTGATATCTTCAGATTTTAAGCAAGCAAGTTCAGATATCTTATATAAGTCATGTGTTGCATCTCTGTTTTTCTTCTCGTTTTGTAAAGTATAGCAATGAACAGACTTATGTTAATTGTTAAGACAATAAATATATAATGTACATATCTATAGAAAAGGCGTGTGAATCATAAAAGCCACGCGTTGATACAAATCGAAGAAAAACTCGTTTCTCGTTTAATGTATCTTCACTTTTGCAACCAACATAAGATCATCAATTATGTCACCGTGGTTCGGATCGAATGTCATTTAAAATAACATTTAGGTACTAACTTAACATTTTAAAATAAAAGATATTTGAATAAATTTAGCAAAAATACTACCAAGATAAATTTTTATTAGCGACAAGCACATCGAATGCGATTTTTCTTTTCAGGAATATTTTAAGCGATTCTTTTCACTGATTAAAGAATTTATCATCTCGAGAATAAATTACAAAAACAGAATAGACAAAGTCAAGGTTAATCGTTGTATGGCTTAACTTAATTTTGCGCTTATCTTTCTTTCGGTAGTTTTTGCATTTCCTTTTGTTTTACACGTATTGTTTCCGCCCGTTCAGTTTATTATTAGATTAAAAGTTATTTTAAAAAATTTTTAATTTTGTTTTTGCTTCTTGTGTTATTTTGAAAGCACAAAAAGAGTTGTAACTAATCTTATAATATTATCCTTATACATCACGTTTTCTTCAGTATGTTGTTTTTTGCAAAGATGTCGCAGAACTAAAACTTCAAGCCACTCTTTTAAATGGAATTTAATTTTTAAAAACCTTTGGTGTGTCACTTTTAACTTTTTCCCTGCCATTTTACTTTTTCTGGGTCATTTTACAACATACCTCTCTTCTAAATTTATGTTATATCGTATAATATTAAAGTTTCATTTTAAATTATAAACTACCAGTTTACCTTAGAGAAATATAGAAAAAGAACAACTATTACTACTAGCTCCTAATTTATTAAACTTGTAAATAGTGAGAACGACATTCATTTATATTTTTACTCTCTGAGATTTTAATATGTTAATGTTATAAAAAATTAGAATGAATTGCAAGGATAAATATTTTATATCGTAATAAAAGGGAGAATCTGCATGTTCATCTATTGTTATTAAATTCTTCGGCCATATCTTCTATATAAATTAATAATAACTAACGTACACGTGAAGTAACCTGATAGTCAACTTCTGCTCTATTTTCTCGCTTGGAATTTCATTTCACTTTTCATATACGGCTGCTGCACCTGCTACCAACAATATGTAATTAAATTTGTTAAGTAGTCGGGTTTATGGAGTTGGAACGCATTCCTTAACATTATTTTTGTTTTTTTTTGCTTCTATGTAAATATTACATGTTTGTTATGACTTATTATTTACTACTTTGTAGCGACGAAAACACAAATACATGCAAGTTGAAAGGTAGCGAGTGCTTTTATGCAAAAAAGGGGATTTAATAACAATAATTAAAGTGTGATTTTGCTGCCTTCTTCTCATGCTGGTCACGCCGTCTGCTTTTAGAAGATGACTTAAGAGTTTACCACGGTAAATTCTTTGAAAAATTAATTTCTTGACGCATATAATACACAGGATCTACACTGAATTAGTTACAAGTGATCGAAGATGTGTTCAATGTCGTACCATCCATCGCGTTGTATTGCATTAAAAATCAAGTCACATGATAATTGTGTTTAATTGATGTTCTAAGAATAAATTAAGAAATTTTGTGCATGCAAATACAAATAAAATACATGCACACACGGAATAATTATTATATAATAATAATATAACGTGAACAATTCCCATGGAAAGGAAAAGCAAATACTTTGTGGGAATAATTCGATTGTTGGTTAATTTTAATGCTGCTGTGTCCGTGACTTAGAGTATAGATTTATGTTGAGATAATCTGTAACGCAATGTTTCGTTTTCTTCTCAATGGAATTTTTTTATTTAATTTTATTGCTTCGTAACCAGTGGCGGTTCGTAATGAAAAATGTACAAGGCAATGAATCAAGAGGATTTCAGATGATGTCCAAAATTCAGTTTTGTTCATGACGGTCGGTTAGCGATGTTAGCATTTAATCATAAACAGCCTTTACGTAAGAGACAGTCCAGTTACAAAAAAGAAACTAAAAACTTCTGTAATCTCATCATCTGGGCTTTGCCTTCTAACTATCATTCAAACGTGCCAAGTTTGAAATCATCAATACAAAGAGGAATCTTTTGCAAGCAGCAGCTACTCAAGAATAACTACGACCTCATTTTCTTGCAGGTTCAGGTCATGGCTAAAAGAGACTTCCCAGTATTCAAAATATTGTTACTAGAATTGCTACAGTTTTGCTGACGTAGCTCCAAGTACTTCTTGGATTCCACAGCAATTCTCCCTGTTTGGGAAAGCTAATACGAGATATCAGCACTGAGAACTTGGTTTGTGATCATTTTAAAATTGAAATCAAAAATCAGAATAAAGTAGAGCAAATATAACACCATTGGCCAAATGTTAACCACCAGACTTACTTACAAGAGATAATAATGAGTTTAGAATTTTTTTGGTCCAACAAGAAAATAAAACCTTTTGGGCTTCATAATGTTACAATCCTAAAACTGCAAAGACGTTTTTCAAACACATTCTGATGGTGCAGGTAACAATATAGTTTTGTATTGATATTCTACTAACAAAGTCATACATAAGTAATCAATGATCAGTTTTTGACCATGGAATGATAAACCAACACAAGGAAAAAACCGAGGAGATCAATGGTTAAAGACACTACCGAATTCAACTAATTTCTTTGGTGTTTATTTAGAAATTTTCGAATTGATAATAAACTGAGCATTTAATCAAAAACAAGGAAACTAAAATTAGATTCGAAATTTCTATCTGATTTTCAGTTTTCACAAACCAACAGAAACAAGCCTGTTGGAAGTTCCTTCAAAGTAACATCGCTTGGCAGGTTTGACAGTTTGTCCCATCCAGCCAGTTCCCTAGTTTTTAGTGTTTAAAAGATTCTTTACTATATCGTATACTACTATTGCGTGACTGTAATCAACCTTTCCCATCAGCATTTCAAATTGAATGATCTTTGGGCTATCGCTTGAATTGTTTGCGTTCTCGATTAAATAAATTAAGCCAAACCTGACAAAAAACTAAAATCTCTCGTTACTATCGTATATCCAACTATTGATTATTAAATTTTGAAGGAAACTAGAAAGCTTCTCAGAACATCGGTTTTAGCTTCCAGTGGAATACGAATGCGACCTTCGACAGTAACACCAAAACGTCTCCTTGTTACCTACGGTTATACCTAGCTGATTCACTGCCTACTCTCAACTATGCCTGGTTGAAAATATTCTAATTTTGTTTGACGAAACAGAAATGTCAAGACAATGTTCACAATTCCTACAAGCTGGAGCAGATGAAACTGCTCTTTATCTTCCAGAACATTTTTTTGCTTAACCTGAACGCTTTGGTGATTCCTCTATTGTCAGTTTTGCTTTTTAGATGTACTATAGTTTTGTTCCAGCAAACGGTTTGTGATTTATTGCAAATTAGTACCTAATTTATTTAAAATCAGAAACTAGTTGGGAACATTGTTTTAGCTGGAACAAGAATCTGACAAATTGTGATTTGCAAAATAACCGTCAGTGTCAGCGTCCATTTTGTTTGTTGATTTAACAAACACGCGCGTGTGCGCATGATCGTAGAAAAATTTGTAAAAAGTCCAGGGATTTTACAAACGGTTTCCAAACGATTTGTAAATAGTTACGTTTATTGCTGGAACATCTGACTATACCAGTCAACTTACTCGACTTTCTTCTGCTGGAACGCTAATTTGCATTTGCGCATGCGCCAAACGGTTGGCAATTGTTTGTGACTGCTGCTGCAAATACCTTATACCTCTAGCTGAAGGAATCCATGGTAAAAAATAAAATTGCAAAGAAGACAGTGCTGGTTTAGACTTGAATCAAAAGTAAAAATTTAAAAAAGAAAACGAAAAGAATAATGCCACCAAAATTTTGGAACAGACGACAATTCTCCACTCTAGAAGATTCTGGAAAAATTCAATTGTAGTTTCAAACTCGAATACAAGAAGAAATAGTAAGGCTCCATTGAGAATTACAAAGGAAAAATAAAAAATTGTACAGACCTTTTAAAGACACATGGTATCAAGGAAGAAAGTATCAAACAAGATGGTGTAAGTATCTTGGTGGTCAAAACAAGAAGCTTTTATGGAAGGAATGTGCAGCAAATAAGGATCCAATAATAGTTACAGAGTACTTATAAAGAACAATGCAAAATACTTTAAAAAGCAATGAAGAAGGCACGAGAAGAAAGCTAGAAAAAATTCGGCAAGAAGATGGAAGTATGTTATAAGGGAAAACCAGAAATTATTCGGTGAAGTCTTAAAAAATATAAAGAGAGAGTCAAACACGAGGACATGGCGTATTAGAAACAAAAATAGTGATTCGTTTAGAAACGTTAAGAAGTTAACTTGTAGAAATGGTAAAGTTGGTAGTAGATGATCGAATAGGGCAGGAATAGAAATACTTAAATTCAACCATGCGTGAAAAAACAAAAATATACCAAGAAACTGGAAAGAGGTGATGCTTTTAAGTGCGACAACTTTGCTAGTAAGAATCCTAAGATACAAAATTACGGGAAGAAATAATTTTCTATTAAAGGAACCTTACAGCCTACAGTAACGAATTAGATGTGCGTTTCGTTGACCTAAAAAAAGCGTTCAACACCTACCCAGACAGATGCTGTGGCAGGTGCTAATTGGTACATCATAGAACAAATCAGAGCGATGTATAGGAACTGCAGAAATTATTCTACAAAAGACAGGAAGAATTTGTAACAAATAAGGATCCGAGACAAGAGGGCATTCTGAGGCTGTGCTTTTTATAAAGTGGATGAAGAGCGCAATTAAGAAAGTGAAGTTCAGAGACAGGACACTAAAGCCAGAGAATTGATGTGCGTTGATAATTGGAGCCGATTGCGGAAAAGAAAGCCTGCCCCAAAAAAATCTTAACAACTTTGAGTAACGTACTAAAGGTGAATAGTTAAGAAATTAATACGCCAAAGAAAAAAAAGCACTAAATATTACGTTGGGTACTGTGATTATGCAGCAGATGGAGATATTCAGATATTTGAAGTTAAAGACACATAACAATAATTTGTTGCAGAGCAAACGCCTCTTAAGCAAAGCGACTAAAGTGTGGGTTTTTCAAAAGGTTATCGTTCCGATCCTGACCGAAGCTAGTGAAGCAAGATGCTATTAGAGAAGCAAAGCTTTCAGATTCAAACGTATAAAATGAAAGCGCTCAATAGCGTTGAAGACACGAAAAGGGGCTTAATAAAGAATGAAGAAATCAAGGAAAGGCTAGGAATAACGTCGGTGTTAGAGACAATAAGTAGAAAGCTATCAATTACGCTGGTTTGGTCACTTACTAAGAATGAAGGATGAAAGAAATTTGTAAGGTAAGAGAAGAAGATGCAGGCCTCATCTGGGAAAGTACAAAAAAACGTCAAAGAAAAAAACGAATAGAAACAAATTCCACAAGGGTATACGAGGTGAAGATTTAGCAAAGTGAAAAAGAATTTAGAGACATTTCGCTAAAAAATGCGAGAAAACTGCATGGAAGTTCTCTTTTCGAACAAACAGAAAACTGTAGGTTTCTTGGCTTGAGAAAAGAAGAAAAGCCAGAGCTCGTATGGGATCCATGCTGCTTGGTTGTGTGCATTCCTTGCGTTGGATCGAGAATATTAATCTGCCATTGTAAACGTCATCATTTACCAAGTTTCATTTTATAAAATTGCTTTTTGTCAAACAGTAGCAGCAGCCGTTGTAGAGTTCCTTGAACCATTTTTATTTTTCCTAAACATCGTCTGAGACTATTTAGTAGAAGTTCAGAATTCAAAACCAGTTAATTTTAGTTTAAGTTCTTGCAAAATTGCAAAAGGGATGGTTAGGCAGAAAGAGTTATGGACTCACAGGAAAAAAAAGATAAAACCTACAAGAATCCTAGTGTGTTAGTTCAGTTGGAAATTCACTAGGAATTGTGTTCTGCAGAGAAAAACAACAGACACACTATGGATATGTTAGTGTACTTGTCCGAATCTTTAAATGTTGCCTTCCATTCCAAGATTCTTGAACCAAAGTACAAATGAATGAATCAATGCTTACACAATCTTCTGATGGAGAGACAAAATTTATTTTTATATTATAAACAAATAAAAAAATTGTTGAGATAGTAAGAGAATAGATCCCAAGTATGGGTTTGTGACAGGAAGAAATTTGTATGTAGATAACAGGAACTTGAGAATTAGAAATGTTAGATATTGAATTTTGACAGAATTAGTTATGTAAAGCAAGCAAGGTATTTTCGAAGGGTTTTTTGGCAGGTAGATATTTGAATCTTTGCTTGAGATTTTGGTTTTGAAAGGTTTTTAGACAGTTCTAACAGTTTTGATCGACTGCCTGCTTTAAAAAGCTATCCCATATAACGTGCATACGCATTCCAGCCAGAGCATTCATTCTTTGTCCGAATGGTTTTCACACAGAAACGTCAAGTTTGTAAACAGTTCTAACGGCTGTGGCCAAGTACTTGTTTCAAAGACCTGCCCTGGTAACTAGCATACTTTTCATAAGGGGTGAACACAGTCGCACCAAAGCATTTACGCTTTATCAAAAGGGTTTTTCAAGCTGATAACTAAGTTTTGTTTGAGATTTTGGCTTAGAAGGATCCTGAAACAGTTCTAACAGTTCTGACTGACTGCTGTAGCAGTTTCGTTTGATTGTTAGTTTAAGGTAAACACATCTCAGAGGGAACATTCATTTTTTGTGCGAAAAGTTTTGCAAACTGGTATTTTCAATTTTGTTTAGGATTTTGGTTTGGAAGGGTTCTTAAACAGTTTCACGAGGAATGGATGCATTTCAGCTGAAGCATTCATCCTTCGTGCAAAGTCTCTCCAAAAAGTGAAAATTACTCAGATATGGAGGAGTTGAATAGGTAAATCAGATTTCTAGGTATCGTGGATTGCTGTTGGACGAATTCGAGATAACGTTTTGGGGTAAGTTTTATCTAATTATGCGAGTTCATTTTATAGATTCATTCTAAATACTTAATATGAAAATTCGCAGTGTTACTTTTGCTTGCTCTCTCAATACGTGTTAAAAAGATTCAAATATGCACATTTTATATCAATGAAAAGTCAAAAACTGGCACGAAAGTAAAAACCTTGAACCTTACATGTTTTTATTCTTACTGATTATCTATCAAGGATAATATCAAACAATCCTACCTTATCATTAGAATGCTAACATGTGTATATTTAAACAGCACACAAACATCATAACAAACGGAAAAGAAGTTTATGAAGCACTGGCAAACAATAGCAGTCAGTAATATGAATAAAACGTTTATCATATCATACCAAAATTCTCTGTTGTGAAAGAAAAAATATTTAAAATAATCTTTTGATTACGAAATAATGTTTAAACATTTTTCTTGGCACGAGTCAGCTTTTTTTATCTTTTCTAACTTCAACAGCGCTTATTAAAAAACTTTTCTAAAAACTTCTTTTGAACATATTAATAGAGTTTTATTTTGTTGGGGATTCACTTCCATTTAAGGGGTCTACATTATTAAATTTCAATTTTAAACAAACAACTGAACTACCAAAAATTTTAACATGGTTAGGAAATGAGATTAAATTAAAACTCAAAACTTTACCCTCTTTAAATATAAATATAATATAAGATCACAACGAAAAAAAAGACTCTTGTTCGCATTAAATTATACAGGATGAAAATTTAAGCCAAAAAACCTTTTTTATAAAAAAAAGGTATTACATTAACAATAAGTGTTCCTGTCTGTTTTTTCCCGTAACGCCTCCTTTTTTAATAAAATAACTTCATGCGGATGAAGGGAAAAAAGAGAGGCAAAAATTAAAATATGACCTAACCGTGCTCACGCCTTGAGTATATCAAGCGATTTTTCTCACCATTATATTTTATGCGGAAGGACAAAAGGCTTTTATATGCATATGAATTTCATCATTTTGTATACAACAATGTAAATTTTTTAATACCGGCAGGATTTTCATGAAGACAAATTAATCGTTCTAGAATGTGTGATGTCATAATAAATTAGAAGAATTGATGATCATTATACGTACCATAGTATGAGCAAAATCGTGATGTATTAGATACAAATCTGGAAAAAATTCTAAACGAAATTGTCTCCGGAAAGAGTGTTGAATTGTTCTTTCTATTAAGTAATTAAAATAAATTATAATAGATCTAAAAATAAAAACTAGAAAACAGGCAGACGTTTCCTTTTTAAATTCGTCAACAATGACATTAATAACAAGAAAAAAACGCAGGAAAAGTAAAAACAGAACAAAAAACAACAATGAAAGTGAGATTGAATAACTCTAAATGACCGTTAGAGTAATCTTGTTGTCGATATCAATTTGATACAGTAGAGCTATTTAGAATGAATTTTTAAATATTAAAATATAAAAGGAACGCTACTCCATTTTCTTTCAAAGAACCAAAAAACAAAATAGTTTTGTATTAACGTAAAGTCATATTATTATATTGATGTAATCATGAAAATAGTAAGTCTGATGGACTCACCCTGCTCTTAAAATTGCATTTATATATGATGATTTAAAAGACAAACAATTACTTGAAAGTAGCCACAAGAAGAATTTCTGTTTTTCTCTCATTCTTTGTTTATCTTTCTGTACAGTCTCCTCAGAAGCTCTTAGGTATGTGTAGATTCGTATCGGTAAGACTAACGCAAGCAAGATGATTCACAATTCCGAAATCTACTTTTCTGGTTAACTTTTCAACTACCAGAGAATCAGTACTAAATTATAAAGTTCTGATTAACTATCCGATTTTACTAAAAATCCAATATCTTCTAGTTAATTACCTTTTACACTAATTACAATGCAAACATATCTGCTGCATACAGTATTTCTTGTTCTGCTCCGTAGCAATCTATAACCTGCATTGTCAAAATTACTAATGGCTAGTATTTCCAATTTCTTAGCGATTAACAGATTTTAAGTTCATTGAAGCAACAAATGACTCGATTGTAAAGAGCACAAAAATTACAAAAATCTTGTTCTTTATAAACGATCGTTCGTTATACTGATATTGAAACACAAATTTAATTTAGCACGTAGACGCTAACACTGTATAAAAGGCACAAATTAGTATAAGAAACTTGATGATTAGCAAGTCCTCATGTATGAGATGCGGCTGTGGGGATGGGGACTTCAGGGATCACAAACCTACTAACAGCACGCCCCAGCTGGCATTTGGCGAGTAAAACTTTAATTACTGCTGTCTCAAGCAAGCGGTTTTTTCTGTACGCTACAGATTTTGAAACGTTTATACAAGAGCGGATTGTTTCGATTGTTCTAGCGCTACTTGTAGATTTTTCGTATATACTACATCAGTAATAAAAAATTGTAGAATAGTATCGTTCATGTGAAAACACCAACAATACCATGCGATAAACGATTGTGAAGAGAAAAGAATACTGCGCCCCTCAACATAAACTCGTACTGAAGCATGAATGGAAGATTATTATTCAAGCTTATATCAAAGTAACTATTACTTGTTCATACAGCAGAAATTATTTTATATGCAAACTTACTAATCGCATGCCCCAGGCGGCGTTTAGTGAGTGGAACTCTAAGAAATGGACGTCCGTTGGGCTGCAAAGCAAAAAAGATGCTGCAGCCAAATAGGGTAAACCCGAACTAAAGCGCTAAATGGAAAGCTAGCAGAACCTACATCGCAGTAACTATTACAATTGAAGTTGCTTTATAAGCAGACAACTTTGGTAAGTGGAACTTCAAAAGCATAAACGTCCGTCGCACCGTGGTAGGTTTTGCCTAAATAGCTAGCCAAAAATCTAAAAATGAAAGTTTGTTGTCAGACTTTTAATACTCTTTACCTTGTAGAGAGGGCACTAGTGCATAGCACTGCAGTTATTATGGTTATTTTATGACCCCGCCAAGCTGACATTCTCGGTGCTTTGTGTATACACGTGTTTTTATTCTGCAAGTGTTGAGCTCGTGCAAGATGTGTAAACGTTAATTTGTTAGGGTTTTCTGCATTTATAATGATGCAAGGTATCCTTAAAGGTAAGTTAGATGTAATTTTAAACATTAACTTACTTTTGATTCAAATTAAATTCGTGCCAATCATAACCTCTGTGGCATAACAACGAAGTTCTTGAAAATAATATTCCACCGTAGCGCCCTGAATATTGGTTGCTAATATCAACTGAAGTCTCATAAACTGAAATCTAAAAGATCAGCTGCTCTTAGATGCCACTTTTTGTATAAGGCCCGTTTTAGTATAGTAGTGCGCAGCGGTTACCGATCCTCTCTACCACGGAACTGTGTAGCATAGTTTAATGTATTTAGCAATACAAAATAAGGTTATGTTATTGTTGTTTTCTGTACTTACAACATTAATGAACAGTTCCGCGTAGTGTCCGTTTGGTTTAGACGTCGGCAGTGGTTCCTCCAGGTGCCTTAACCAACTGGCTGACACCCGGCCCCCCGGTAATTCACCCCGGGTGGTGCGACCTGTTGCAGCTGCTACTAGCAACCTTCGTTCTGTGGTGCAAAGGCCCAGTAGTTGCGCTGGCCTTTCCAGCCGGAGTACTCTGCGTTTCGTGGGTGGACGCAGACCCTCGGAGTCGGTGTCCCTTTTCCACTCGCGTACGTCGTTGCCTAGGGGAGAGGCGCGACTGTGGCGCGGGTGTATGATTTCCCGTGCTCTCCTGGGTGTCCGTACTCCGAACGCGTCCCAGGCCGCGGCATAAGTAGGTTTCACGACTCCGAAGTCCCCTTTCCACTGTCTCCGTTTACTCCTAGCGGCCTCTACCGAGCTCATCCTCTACACCGCGCGAGTAGGTGTGTGGCTCTGAAAACTGTTCGTATGCCATATCACCATCAACAAGTCTATTTCGCAAGTGCCAGTTCCCCCGATTCTGCGACCGTTGTGCACTTCTTCTCCAACGACTACCAGAATCATCAACATCACCCGTGACAGCCGATGGATATCTAATCATCTAATCTGTCGCGGGCCCAACACCGGCCTTCTCCACCACAATTTGGACATCAACATCGCTTCGACTTCTGGGCACCAAATTCACAACCGTTATATAGGGGTCATCGACCTCTATAACAACAAACTCGTCTCGACGCCATCCTGGGCCGTATCTACACCATCAAGAGGTCCCAATACATCAGCCGCCTTCGCACATATAACATCAAAAGCTTCCGGCAACATCCGACGGCCTGAAAAGCCCTTTGCCATCAATTTCAACATTAGAACAAGCCACGCCCTATACTTCAGATACACAACGAACCGCCAACCGCCGAAAGCCGTCCAGCTCATTTTTGCTCTTCAGCAACAACACCAGCTGCACTACCGGACGCCGCCAACATCTTCAAACTGCTATCGGCCCTCCTCCTAACGCTACAACCAAAAACAGAGCTAACTGCCATCGGATTCCAACGATTGGTCGAGTGCCGATGAACGCAAACGACGAACATACTCTGCCTCGCTCAACCAAGGCTGAAGAAGTCTCATGAGGGAACTTATAACGGTCTCCCGCCTCCGGCGGGAAATCAACTTTGACTCGACTCGACATTAATGAATTATTGTTGTTGATACAATTTTTATAATATAATTGCTTCTAACTTGTATAATATGTGTGTTCCAGGATCTATTAATAAAGAATTTATTACAGTATCTCTAAAAGAACTATATACTATTGTGAAAATTGCCTGGCCGTGTGATGAAAGCAATGAAATAAAAACTGTTGAAGAAAAATTCACACAGAAAATTGGAGCTCCCTTTGAATTCCAAGAAGACAAAAAACAAAAATTGAAAAATGTTTTGTCTATAATGAAATCTAAATGCTAACAGGCTAGACGATACAGTGCTGAATTTATATTCAAATTTTCAAGATGATCATAACAAAATTTATGTTCTAGGTATGTTTACTTAGGAACGCCCTTAATACAATTTTTGTATATGTATTTAATAAATGTTTTCCAATATTGTAATGTATAATTCGAATTGTATGACATTTACACCTGCATTACAGATATTTTCATGTCTATTACTTTTCAAATTTTGATCCCGCATTTTGAATTTTGAAATTTCAATGTTAAATACGAAATCAGCGACCTCAGAAACCTACATATATGCATTGTTACGCAGCTCTAACTACTTTTCGATTTTTGGCCAGCTTTTTAGGCACAACCTACCACTGTGCGTCGGGCCGCGAAGCAAGGAGAATGCTGCGCCAGGGCTCTGTTCTTGAAGGAGGCAGTTGTTTCGCACGCTAAAATTCGATACTATGACGACAGATAAGAACCGTGGCAGCAAGGTGCCTCCACTTCTCAACTCAAATGTGAATGGAAAGCTAGCACTCAAACGTGCATTAGATTAACTATTACGTGTTGATATAACTGAATTTGACCTATAAGCAATCTTACTTTTGGCGTTTGGTGAGTGGAGCTCAACTCTAAGAAATGGACATCTGTCGAGTTGCAAACCGAGAAACCGGACTGAAACGATAAACGTTCATGCCACAAAACTGTTTCTAGCGATAACAATTTGTCTTAAATATAGTTACTGTAAGATGCTGACCTTTTGTATCTTAACTTTCTTTTAGCAATGAATCTAGCTCCTTGATTGTATTCTAAGAAGATTGCAAAATGTTTATTTCTACTGGCTGAAGGTCCGGAGTATTACAACGTAAATATCCCAAGATTTGTATCATAAGTTGCCGTAGAAAATCTTATTTCAAAAGACATATGCAAATACATTGCATTTTTTATTGACATAAAATGCATCAAATTAAAATAAAAAAGAATGAAACAGTCTTAACGTATTTGAAAATAACATATATTGCATGTAGTACAAATAAACATTGTCAAGTCTAGTAAGTCTTGATATGATTTAATTACCAACTGACATCTCTCTTTAATAAAAGATTTCAAATCCGTAACCGTAAAAAGTAAACCAAGAGATAGAGTGAGTGTCCAAACGTATCAAACTAACCGAAACATTGCGAAGAAGAAAAGTAAAAGCTTTTAGTACAAGAAAAAGGCGAATCAAAAAGTTGCTAATGCAAAGAATCATCTACTTGAGTTTTATACATCCAAAAAAGCCTTTTTCAAACAACTAATTAATCGAACCTTCAAGATTTTGATTTATTGAAATGAAAACAAATTAAATTTATTGTTATTTTGTAGCGTATTATCGAAACTCTCTTATTCATCCGTACTTGAAATCTCGTGGGAAATATTAATTAACAAATTCTAAAACGCCTAACACCTTTGAAACATTCACAAAACAATAACTTAGTTAAAATAACAATTAACCGGCAACCGTTTCCTTGAAACCATAATAAATTATAAACATACACAGCGTATAATATGTACGTACATACGTAAATATACATCAAGCGAAGGGGGAAAACTTTTCAGTCAAGTTTAGAGAGTTAGTTAGTTTTGAAGTTGTTGTGAAGAAAGGGGGGCGGCTTTTATAATTAAATCTGGCCTTACTTACTTAGTTGTGTCGCTAATAGGGAGACCTGTGAAAATAACTTTAATTAATGTCAACTTAGGCAGATTTATTTATGTGGAGTACTAGTACATAATTATAAGAAACTCGATTTATTTACGTAAACACTCCTATTACTTACCTCTATGTTTAGATTAAATTAATATTATTATACAGGCAAGTTATACTTATAATTGAAACCAAGAAACCAATTCTAGTCGTCTAGTTTTTTGTTTTGGAAAAAGGCATTAATATTCATTCAAATGCCATAGACATATTTCTTTTACACGTAAAATTAAATTTATCAGTGGTTTTGAAAAAAATCTGCTAGTTTAAAAATAAGATCGTCCATGGTGTTGTCTACAAGGCTAGAAGGTAACTCAGCGTTTCAGATTTTAGAAAGACAGTGTCCTTTATTTCTTTTTATATCTTTGCAAACAGGTAACAGCAGGATTTGCATAAAATGAACAACTCTGTGCCGGAATACAAATGGAAAGATTGGTAAATTTAGAAAAAGATATCTGGACCACATCGTTTAATAAAAAGATAACATTTCGATACAGCTGCCTCTAGAATTAAAGTTGTACAGAAAGAATTTAACCTTACTAATGCATGTATATCCATTCAGAGAATCAAAAGACACCTGCGAAAGGCCTCTCCGACGCCAAACACTTAGAATATTTTAAAAAACTTCGAAATTCGACGATCTTGACAATTAGCAAAACGCCTGCCCATGACACTATAATATCGCGGCTACGTTCCTGCTACTCCCCAACAGCATACCAACCGACAGTATCACAACTGAATTTCTTTAAATCACCTGCAGAATTCATTCATTCTTATCGGCCCCCCACAAGATTGGGGTAGAATTCATTAAAAAAATGAACGTTTAACTACTTCTAATCTAACCACACCCTCGCTTAGACCCCCCGCAAGATCGAGGTGAAATTCTTATACGCAGGTCATGTTGCAGTAGCGAGTTGGTAGTATGTACAGCAGCTTATTTAGTTGTCAACTTCATTGTTTCTATGGTGCAGCATAACCTCAGATGTGCTTAAAAATCGTGTTCGGTTTCATCAAGATTGGATTAATTTTCTTTACCTTCGATCACCTAATTGTGTTTTGCGAGTAATTCTCTACCTGCTGATACCAAAAACTTGCTCTCAAAACGTTGTTTTCCTAGGGGTAGCTATATCGAACAATTACCAATATTAAAATATTCAACATGAAATGTTTCGCTTACCATAGATCATTATTTACTTCAACCGTGGCACTAAGGCGGCTAAAGAGACACGGCAGAAATTCAGATTTCAAAGACCTTTAAGTGGTTGTTTAATTCACATCAGGTCGTGATAAGGCGCAATTGATTAATGTAAAATTTTGGCGCGATCTTTCAATCACCAACCACATCGGTCACACAAAAATTTATTCGGGCATCATCGCAGTATTAAGCGATTGGCGAGACGATAACATTGTGTAAAACTTGAAGACGATAGTCCAGCTCTTCCCCAGGACATGGACGTATGTCGAATCGCAAGACAAGAAGAGTGTTCCAGCCACATGTCTGTGACTCTACAGGTTGAAAACCACATAGAACGGAGAAAGAACGCCAAGATCATCAAGTAATAACAAAGATGAACTGCAAAGATGCTCTCAAGTTAATGTACAGAAGAACACATGCACTGTCTTGGTTGACATTTGCCTAAACGAAGACGAATTGGTTACAGGATCGATCGTTGCCAACAATTACTCCCGACATTATTGGCTATGAGTTCCACTATGTTAATAAAATTATTTATTTTATTATTTAGATTTACTTGATGTTAACTATGTTGGTCCTTATAACTGCATGGACATGAGCGACCACGGACTAATGGCTAACTAAGAATTTTTGGAAAGGAAAAGAAATAACAAAATTTAACACGTAACTTCTTTAAATTAAATTCAGTTTTTACTAATCTTGCAGTTAACAAAATTTAAACTTGTCAGCGACATATTATACGTTACTAACTGTAAAGTTCGGAAAGAGCCTGCAAAATCCTCTCAAGGTTAGTTGCTAGGAACTTGAATCTTTTACAACCCAACTACTCTAAACTCGACTTTCAAGCATTTCCACACCTGGAGCAGGTTCATCATGAGTAGGTAGCCTTCACCTAACTTGAAGGTAGAAACTCTGAACCCTTGATTCCTTTTAGATATGACCTAGGACGTCGCTTCAGCCAACCAAATAGCCGGCAGTCTCAATAATATCACAGTTTACTTCAAAGGGTAACTTTTATAAAGCTTGAGCTCGCCAATAGTAACAGCGTGGTTTACTCTATGTGTCCTTCCTAAGTTCGTACTACAACGACAATTTCCCAGGCGTCAAAGTGTAATTATTCAGTCCCTTGATTTAAAAAATATTTGTGGGATTGCCAACTGATTTTGAATTCCAAGTTGGCATGAGATTCTTTATACCTTGATCTTGACTACATTTAAGTCTACTCTAGACAATAAATCATGTTTTGCTCTAGAACAGTTTACTGACCAGTACCCAGTCGAATACAAAGTGCTGCTGATAAATACGGAGAAACTGAAACTTGTAGTGTTGCTTTAAAATATCAATTTAAAAAAGTTTCATGGGGTCAAGTTTTTAAATACTATTGGGTCTTCGTAAAAAAAGTCTTCCTTGACTAAGAGTAAAAATGTTTTGTGAAAGTGAAGACAAAGTATGAAAAGTTTTTATAGATAGTCTTAGTGCAAGAAAAATTTGAAAACTGCAGAAAATTAATAAATTCAGATATTTTGAAGTACAACCGGAACACGCTAATCACAAGATTAGAACGACTATCTCATCTATAGAAGTAAATAGGGCTATAGATTACTAAAGCAAAGTATAAGCCAAAATAAAGAAAGTCACGATGGGAGCTTCTTTACTGCAAGCATGCAGATTTTTTAAAGATTATTTCCGAGGCCTAAAATGAAACTGATCATATTAAAACCATGACGGGCAATTTATTTATGAGAACTTATTTCTGGGTCGTGTTCTATTTGGGTGTTAATAACAGATATCTTCATACTTTAATCTTGTCGTTGTAAAGTTTCTGAGGACAGCTTTCGTTCAATACTGTGAAGATTCCTTGTACCAGTAGGCTGTAGAAACACGTTATTAGAGCCGGTTGATTTCAAGATAGTTGGAGTACATCATGATAACTTTCAGTTCCCAATATTGAAGGGCACAAGCTAATCCGTGTCCGTAAGAAAGTTAATGAAGGACAAAACCGGCCTTCGGCCACTGCAGGTGGCCTGTCGGAGAGCAGATATAAGTTTCTTAAGAAGCCTGATCTTGAAACACCATAGGTGGTCCGTTTGAAAGCGTAGTCTGATCTGTGTTCATACGAGGGGGGTCAATAAGTCCTTAGAAAATCCAAGAGATGGCGCTCGTAGCATCAAAAATGCTTTGTTTTTAGTAAGCGTCATTATCCACTAGAAATCTGTCAAAGTTTCAGCCATATCCATCGGGTGGTTTCGTTTTTATCGTCAACTGAAGTGAACAACCTTTGTTTATTTACAAAAATGGAAAAAGTGCACTTCTCTTTAAAAGGCTTTACACCAAAAAAATCAAAGCTGAGTTAGATGCAGTTCGTGGCACATCTGCCCTTGTGTTTGCAACTGTTTATAATTGGATAAATGAATTTAAACGTGGACGTACATCAACAAAAGATAAACATCGTTCAGGACGCCCCGTAGAAGTGAGTACTCCCGAAATGATCGACAAAATCCACGATATGGTGTTAAGTGATCAAAGAACAAAATTGCGCAAAATAGTTGAGACCACAGGGGTATCAAAAGGTACCGTCATTTCAATTTTGCATGATAAATTGGGTATGACAAAGATATCTGCAAGATGGGTGCCGCGTTTGCTCTCAGCTGAGAGCAAACATAATCGTGTGGTCGCCTCTAAGGTTTTCTTGGCGCGCATGAGTCGTAATTCGGACGAGTTTCTGAGTCGATTCGTAACTGTAGACAAAACATGGATACACCACTACACTCCCGAGATGAAGGAACGGTCAAAACAGTGGATTGTTAAAGGCGAACCGGCTCCGAAGAAGGCAAAAACGGTGAAGTCAGCTGGCAATGTTATGGGCACGGTTTTTTGGGATGCACGCCGTATCATTTACATTGATTACTTAGAAAAAGGACAAACAATCACTGGACAGTATTATGCGTTGTTGTTGGGCCGTTTGGGTGAGAAAATAAACGAAAAACGTTTTTAATTGAACAAAAGAAATCCTCTTTCACCAAGACAATGCCCGAGTGCACACGTGCGCAGTTTCGATGGCTAAAATTAAGGAATTAAAGTTCGAATTAGTAGACCATCCACCTTATTCTCCGGATTTGGCCCCCAGTGACTTCTTTTTATTTCAAAACTTAAAAAAATGGCTCGGTGGACAACGATTCACGTCAAACGAGGAGGTCATCATCCATACAAATGCCTATTTTGAAGAACTTCCAAAATCGTATTTTTCTGAAGGCTTAAAAAATTGGAGGGACGTCTAACAAAGTGCTATAGCTAAAAGGAGATTATGTTGAAAAATAAAAAAGAATATCCAAAAAAATTGTTTTTCTATCTTTTTCTAAGGACTTATTTGACTAAGAGGATTAAAAGAAGAAACGCTTTGATTTCTTCATTTGCTATTCATTTTCTTAAAGATTAAAAAAATAAAAACTTGGGCAGATTCTTAATAAGCCTAGCAGATATCGATGACAGCTTTCGAAAACCGTAAAAACGATACAAATCGATTAAATAGAACCAGATAAATGGTTGAATTGATATGAATAGCTCAGATTGGTGGTTCTTGGCATTTGATAATAATAAAAGATATAAATCCAAATAAAATCACTAACATACAATGTCAACAAACACACAATAACAAAAGTAAAACGAATTCGTAAAATGGTGCTATAAATTCGTTACAGACACCTCCATAAAAGTATAATATCGTAAATTAATTCTGTCACCAGATTATCGTAATTGTCAGCAAAATGAACATGTATAGATAGATATACCTATAAGTTGTCCATTATTTATAAAAGTAAAAGCTAAGATAAAAGCGAACGCACATTATATTGACACGATTGATTTCACTTTTTCTTTTTTCCTCTGTTCGCTTTTCTTCCTTTTTTGCAAACTGCAAAACTAGTTCTGTTATTGATTAGCTTGGTCTCAAATAATAATTAAAGACACGCCACGATAGAAAAAAAAAGCAAAAAATTAACTAATTGCCAATACAGTAGTAGTGAAGCAGTTTTATTAGAACTAGAAATTTACTCGTTTGAATACCACAGCGTGCACAGTGAGGCAATTTATACATGAATTTTGCTTATCTTAATCGAGTAAAAGATTGATTTCCACGTCCATTTTACCGGAGACAAAATAAGAAAAGTTGAATAGGCAGAATGGAGAAAAAAAGTGCGTACGCATTGAGTATAGTCTCATAGCATAAAACTAACGAATTCAACCCACGTGATCGTGTCAGTTATATTTCTAATTATGTTATTATTCTTGCGGTTATAATTTCATTGTTCCAAACGTTTCCGTTCATTATTACGATAAGGCGTTATTCTCTCAAACGCTTGATTAATTTATTGAATACTTCTATGGATAGAGTTAAAAATATCAAAAGTTGTTTTTTCTATTTTGAAGATTCAATAGGTGATCAATTTTAATAAGTTATACTATAAATTAATGACGTAAATGAAGAAAGAAGAATCTTCCGCATATCATTCTATTGTCTTGAAGGTTGCAAAAAAATTTATTCTCCTTTTTTCGCTGTAGGAATTAACTGAAAAAACATTATATCTTGTCATGAATTGATATAAAATATTGCTAAAAAATAACCTTTCTTTCTTTTATATTAGATTTCTGTCGAGTATAAATGGTTGCTTATCACGACAGGGCTATTTTCGAACATATTTTCATCTGTAGGATAAAATGTAAATGTGCAGTTTCAGATTTCGATAATCAACTTTAGATTTATTTAGTCCGCATAGGTTTTCCATTATAATCTTTGTGATGGAGATGGAATATTACGAGGATGCGACGCGACATTCCCTATTACAAGGAGGGCGGATTTTGGTTTCGTGTTTACACTGTTCGACTATGTGCACGCACCTTTAAGATTTAAAGCACATACCCTAACTAATAATTTTCGTTGTGATTTAGTATAAACTTCTAATTTTATCGTCAAACAATCAGAACTTGAGTAACATTCAGTTCCGCTCTCCTACAGCCTTGGGTCTGTACTTTTTGATAGTCGGACACAGGAAAACAACATTAAAGGTGCTAGCCAGATTTTAGGAAGTAAGATGTAATGAAAGTCGCTAAAGAAAAAAAAAAAGACAGATACAAATGTAAGAATAACAAAGTATTCATGCGAAGAAAACAAATCTTAAGTTAAAGAGACGCTCAGTATGATAACAGAGAAAATCAGAAAGGGAAAATAAAAAATAATTTACAATTAAGTGGAAATAGTCTTCAGAGAATATAGAAAAAAATTAAAATTATTATTTTCCATAAAGGCTCAGACGTTAATATTGTGACAGTAGTCCTCACATATTCAAGCGTTCAATAAATAACTAGCAAAGCCTTTAAGAAAGCGCTTGCCCTATTTCTCTTTTTTAAACTGCCTTACCTTGCCTATTAATGCCAACTTCAAAGGCAACACATTTCTGTAGGTCATAATTTATTAAGTGTAATTAACCGAACAAAATGTAATATACAAAAGTTAGGAATTAATAAGATATCGATTAGAGACTGCAGAAAATACATAAAGTATAAATAAAAAGGAATTGCGATTAAGAGCCATTCCTGGTAAGAATCTGGAAAGAATTTTATCTCAGTGCTATATTAGAATTGTACACCACACGTTGGAAAGGGAAAGAGAAACTTCGTGTACGACGTTGTGGTTTTACCAGTTTCTCGTAGTTAATCCAACTGTTTCAATTCGATGTGGTCAATGAACTCCACAACCCACTTACATATCAAAAAGTCACATCGATGTTATCCTATCTAATGGTAAAGTATATGAAAGGGTTTCTAACTGGAAAGTTCCCCATCAACTGACAGTGATCGCAATATGGTCTATTTCACTATTGTCAAGGCACAAGAAATAGAGTAACAAACTACAAACGATGTAACATCCGCAAATCTGACAGGAGAAAGATGCAAAGAAAAATGTGGCCAAAAAACCATGGTCAGTTGGATTAATAAAACTAACATGCCCAGTGGGACGTTTAGGAAGGGCATATTAGCATGTTATTCAGACTGAAAAAGATTATAGAAACCCTACGTTTGAGAGAAGTGATGGAACGATGACCACCAGAAGCTAGATACTCTACTACCAGACGATGATCTCCAGCATGAGACAAACAGCAAGCACCTATTCGGTCTGAACAAGTGGAACCTTTCACAGAGGAAGAGATAAGAAGATCAAGACCTTGTAACGATTTGTTACTTTTCATAATTACTTAACTTAAAATCCCGCCAAGATTTCATTATTGTAGATTGGTATGAGAATTGTATTAACATTGCAAGTTCATATCTTCAAATTTATTTTCGTAAATTATTATTAAATTTAATATTTGGTTTGCCTGTTGGTTATATTAAATTAGGAATTTTGTATTTTTACGCTTTTCCTACTGAAATTATCCTTTGTAAAGAAATACGATCTTTCGGATTTTCGGGACTTCCCCTGCAGAGCAACCTTGAATTACGTTCTCATTTTTTTCCTTTTTTCTAGATAATTGTTGTTTTCCGGTTTAGAAATCTTATCTTTATTTAATAATCTTCTAAAATTTTTAATTTAATTTAAAAAAGTGAAATATCAATCGAAAACCATTGATTATTTTTTTAATTTAATTTCTTAAAATTTAGTTACTCTCACATTTTTAAATTTAGCGCGATAGATATGACATTTTCTTCGGGTGTGATCTTTCCGGCCCGTTCGAGCAAAGATTACTGTGTGATCAGTCCTTGAAACAAGTTTGTTGCGCCTTGTATAAATTTGCTTATTGGTTTTAAAGTGGGATTCTTAGTGGAAAATAGTGTCACTAATTATCTTCTTTATTTTGGCTATTGTGTTTTAGTTGGCTGTTTTTATGTTTGAGAAAAATCAGGATTATCGAACCGTTTATTTTGAATGAATTCGTTTAAGTGTGACCCTTGAAAAACTTTGTGAAAAGAAGTAATTCCTGAGGGATATCAAGTAAAAATTCTGATATTCACTATAAAGAACTCGAGTAGCTTGGAATTCAATTATTGTGGGCTGCAGAACTTGAAGAGTTAATATTGTTTATAAACCTCACAAGAGTGTGGTATACAAGGCCGATGGATTAACAAATAGAATATAGCAATCACTATTGCACGTAGATCTTAATGGAATGTGATAAAGTCGGAAAATATCTGTGAGTTTCAACTTGTGTTTTGTTTTTAACTTTTACCTTTAAAATTCAATTGTTTACTAACAGAAATAAAAGATAAACTTTTATTGTTACACTTTGATATTGTTGACATTAATCTGTTTAATAACCAATAAATTTGATGTAATGATACACCTATTGGTTTAATAACAGAGATATTTGACACGGTGGATACTCACAGGTCTATTATTAAATTACTTTGATATTGGAAATATTTACGTATTCATTGACAAATTAGTAGGTAAATGTATTGACTTTTATTGTTTATTACCATATTTTTTTATTAGTTTACTTGATTCAAAGTTACGTCATTTCAATCATTGATCGATGATGATATAAAATTTAAAAGGTTATTTACCATTTGCTCTAATTGTCTGGTTTTTTTTTGTTTCGTTTTAAACTTGTAATAAAACTTATTGACAAAGTTGAATTTTATGTCGTTCTCTTGTGTTTGTTGGTACACACCACGTCTGCCTGGGTTTTGAATTTTTGTCCCACTTTAAACAAAAATTCTGGCTCTCGACATTGATGGTACTACTTAGATACTTAAGTTAGAATCATTTGGCAGAGCTGTGGTTTATCATTGTATTTGTATATTACAATTTATTTTAAAGCTATCTGACACCCACTATCCTAATCGAGGTAGGTAGTTTCAAAGGTGGGATGATAAATCGAATAAATAACTTATGTCGCTTGAGCGAGTAATCTTTTTAATGTTAAACTTTTATTGTTACAACCTAATGGTAACAGCGACACTAGTTTCATTCCATATAATAAATGCTTAAAACAAGAGCAAGGGTATGTAGGTTGTGATTATAAGCAAAAGTGAAGACGAGTGCCCAATTAAGTCGAAGTCCCACAGGCTCATCTGTCTACTAAACGTACTGAGTAAGTTGCAAGAAAAATTACTGTGCAAACGCCTAGACAAACCCAGGGAAACATTAGAATTAGAACCACATTTTTGTACCTACTGTTCGTGGATATTTCCGAAACATTTGATAATCTATAGTGGCCAGCTGTTGCCAGATGTTCTGAAGTCTTGTGCAAAAGTTTCAAGAACTATTGCCAGGACGAATAGATTACCAAGAAGTTGACTTATAGAAGAACCACTAACACTTTAACATACTTAGCATATACTGATGATATTCTCTTCCTGAGACTAATTAATTCCAGGGTTGGGTTGCTAATATCGTCGGCTTGGTGTGGACTGGTGAAAGTAAAGATAAAAAGCCAGTTACGTTCTTGTAAAAGGTAACCTTTAAAAAGATCGTCCAATCCAGATTGATAAACAAAATACTACCCAGCAAAACTGACGTTTGCAGACACTGCCGTCGTCAAGATTCTTATGCCTAGTGTGAACATCATACTAATGTTAACAGTGGAATAGCGGAACAAGCTGAGAGACCTAGTTAATAGAGCACAGAAAAAAGTTGTAGAGCCTTCAACACAACATCAACCAATATTCTCTGTGCCATGACTGGGATAATGCCATTTCATCCTGAAGAAAGAAGGGCAGCCATGTAATGGTTGGGGACGAATTAAAAACACATCCTAGGAATTAGTACAACAGCAAAGCAACAAACAAACCAAGTAATAATTCAGCAATGGTAGACTCAACAAAGGGAATTTTTATTTGATGTCAAGGAAAATCATTTATTAACCATCGTAAAGGCTGATATACTTCCCCGTCGGACATGAACCATATCCGCAGTATCTACAACGATTCAGTCTTTGTGAAGATTACCTGTGCAAATGTAGGGAAACCAAGACTACAGAGCACTGTCTTCTATTGCCTTGTCACGAAAAAATCAGAAAGTTAAGAGCAAGCCATCCTCGGCAACATAGAGATGAGGGGCATCGTGAACAATGCTCAAAGTTTTATTTTTTCAGAAACCCTCAAGCAAAGCCACTCTATGCGTGATATTTGGAGTTGTCACTACAGGATTTTTATTCGTCCAGTCATACACTTTTCTATCTGCTTGTCTCTTTGGATAAAAAAAATTTCATCAATAGACAAGTTTCCTTCTGCCACAAACCCGGTGCTCAGGAGCTTTCATTATCTAATTCTCCATCTCCATAATAATTTCTTGATTTGATTTCAAATGAGAAATATCATGTTGGATGCCTCATCAGGGTGGAGCTTCTCAAGATTATAGATAGAGAAAGTAAGATGTGGAAATTCTTATAGGCTGAGTAAAGAGGCTTGAATATTAAAAGATCGCTCATTGGTCTGAACATAATAGAAACCCGTTTTAATGCTTCAGCATGAATTCTATCAAATGTACTTTATAATACCAATGACCAATGATAGTCTCCAAAGGGAAACATTACTTACTTTGTGCTTACACTCGACAAATAGTGCACTGAATAAAATTTTAAATTACTATGCAGATATCAATCAGTAAAATTCTGCAGATTGCAGACATGCCTCTAAAGACAGAGACGTAACAAAGAAATCTTATTAATTTGATTAAACTCAAAATCCCAAAATCTAGATTGAACCAAAATCTTGACCAAGATTTTTTGATCACTCGTTATAAATACTAAATTAGTACATGAATAAATGAACGCATTGAAATGAGAAATGCATGAGAAATGATTAATATTCGTACATCTTTTAATTATAAAAACTGAAAATGCATAAGATAGTATCGTGTACAGAGAAAGCATCTTATAAATTGAAAAGAGTTGGGAAAATCGATAAACAAACAATATAACGTTCTGAATCTAATTTAAAATAATATTTGTTGTATATTCACTAACCTAATTTTCTCTTTATTTTAAAACAAATTCAATTTCTTAAATCATCTCGGTTCGTTTCTTCTTTCCATTTTAAATTAAAGAGGTATAATAACACGATTTAATTTACCTAATTTAACAAATTTAATTTAGCATCCAACTCGGTTCGTCCGCTTAATGATTTTGCCTATTCAATTTTGTAATCAAAAAATTTATTTGTAAAATTTAATTTTGCGTTTCAAAATCGTAAAATTTAATTGTGAGAGGAAAAATATAATTTCTCTTATGACAATTTTATTTGTGAGCCAAATGTTGCAAATGGATATTATACCCTCGTATTTAAACGTGGGAATTAATTAGAATACAGATTCTATCGAAAAGTTTTGCTATTATTAAGCAAGTTAGAAGATTTGTAAATACGATACGTTTCGTTAGCGTATTGTTTCGAAATGAGACAAATATTAATTTCTTTTTTAAACGGATAAATTCACTGTAATTCTAAATTGTTTATATCGTAAAATGGCAGCTAGTTACACTTTAAATTTTGCTATTGTAGAATTACCAAACAAGATAAATATATGGACCACCAAGTTGCGTAAAAGAGGGATCCCTTTCAGTCCTATTATTAGCTTTACCTTTTTGTTTTATAAGATCTAGTTGGGTTTTATTTATATTCCTCAAACTTCACTATCAGCGTCAATCTTGCATGAAGGTTACCTATCCAGTGCCAGTCCTTCACAATTTTCATATAAAACCTTTTAACTCCATATTATAAGTATTACAACATGCCTCCATGGTTATCTTTGATAATAACAACAAGTTTCAATCTTCCTTTTTTTTATTCTTTCCATAGGAAATAACACCTTTAAATCAATCGTGTGATTGCTTCAAGTAACGTACGTTTTAGAATAATCAATGAACGTTTACTAATTTATATTAAGTACTTAATGCTAAGGAACATTCCTCATTTTATCGTTAAAATTTGTATTATTTGATTTAGTATCATTTGTATTTCAAATTAAGAAGTAGATTAAATGGTAAATTACCATAACGATACAATTACTGTTAAGTCGTTAAGTTCTTTCTAATCAAAATTCGAATTTATCAATAATAAGCAACTAGGAGAATGATTATGAGGTTATAGTGTAATTAACATGTTTCCCGATTTCTTTTATAACCAAAAACAGCAAAATAACTATTTTTGTCCTGAACTGCTTTATGGTGGAAGTGAAAATCGTTTTCTAAAAAAGGCTTTCAGAGTAAACAAACAAAAATTCGGATAATTAAAGACAAAATAAAAAGATTTTCATTGACACACAATTTATTATCTCAAGCAAATTGGAATCACATAAATATTAGAGTTTAAGCTATATCCACACTATATTGCCGCTTGGCAAAACACGTCAGTTTTTGTTGAAAATTGATTTGGGTCAGTCCACGTATTAAACGGAAAGTCACGTCCCCATCTAGTTATTTGGCATTGTCGAATGAGCTTGCTGACCGGCAAGCATTATAGTATTCCGTAGAAACTCTTAATCAATTCGACTTTTACCATAGGGAGGAGCAGAAACACCTCTTCAGTTGTTTTTGATAAAACAGACATTGGTAAGTTTACAGTGAGTTGATATCATTTTGAACCTAACTAGCGGAAGTTAATTATCAAATTCCAATTTACAAGGGGAGGGAGGGGTAATACACAAACTCGCGCAAGTCCAATCAAAATACTAAAGACATTTTAAAATTATTTCAGTCTTCTCTTTTCTTACACAATGAAGTCCGTTTGAAAACTTAATAGCTACCCTCTAGAAAGAAAACTGTTCTGTATCATTTTCTAATCTCCTGTTCTGTTACTTTATGTACGATTTCACAGGCTGTCCTCTCCCTCCCATCTTTTATAGGGCAATCTGTCTTTTGGCTTCTGCTACATTAACATATCTAGATGACCATATTATATTTTTAGTACCCAAAGTTTATTTAACCTGGGAAAGCAATTGCGTATAAGATCTGAAATTATTAGTAGAGTTTTAACGCGCAGCTGTCAGAGACTATAAAGATTCTCATACTATTTTAGCACTTTCTTATATTTAAGCTTGAAATATTTGAAAAGGTGTTTTGCGCATGGCCGACTGATTCCGTACATGCCATTTCTTGTGATGATATGATAGCTTGGAAGCGTTTGTGCAAAAGACTAATCCATCGAACTCTATAAAACTTTGTCCACATCCTCAATCTTCTTTTAATGAATCAAAACTACAAAGGCATCATACTAACTATCATAAGTGCAGTGTTTGGGGCAGGGAAGACGACAAATGCCCTTCCGGTGTTTTCTCTCGATTTAACTACTAGGTAAATAGGGGAAATATAATATAGAATCCCCATAGTCACCGCATCATACGAAGACTTACACGATAATGGCTGTAACCACCATCACGTACACCCAATAAATCATTCTAGGGGAAAAACTTCAGTTTCCACCAAACGTTCTCTTACGTGTTCACAGTATACTATACTATACTTCTTGGGCCTGTTGGGCCTTTTGGACTTCTTGGCCCTTCGGGTTTCTTGGATCTGTCGGCCTTTTGTATTTCACGGCCCATTGGGCTTCTTGGGTCTGTTAGGCCGTTCGGATCGTTCCGGCCTTTTGGATTTCTTGGCCCTTCGGATCTATCGGGCCGTTTGGATTTCTCGGGCCTGTGTGGACATACGGGGTGCCTTTTGAACTTCACGGCCCTTCGGGCTTCTCTGTCGGTCCGTTCGGACCTCTTGGGTCCATTGGACCGTTAGAGCCTCTCAGGTCTTTAGAACTTTTCGGCCCTTCGGGTTTCTCAGATCTATCGAGCCGTCGAGTTTGTTGGGCCTTTTGTACTTCTCGGTCCTTCGGGCTACTTTGTTGGGCCGTTCGGACCTCTAAGGCCGTTTGTTTCGTTTGGACTGTTTATTGCAGTTTGGGCCTCTCGGGCTGTTCGGGCTTCTCGGACGTGACCAATCAAGAAATTATCGGGTTTTTTCGGGCCGTGTCAAGTTTGCCCCAACTCAGGCCGGGTCGGGCCGGTCTTGGAAGTTTCGGCTCGCGCGGGGCTCTAGTCCGAAGGGTCCTTTCAGCTTCATTTATTATTCTTTGCAAGCGATATTGCAAGATACCCGACCTTCTGCTACTCAAGATACATCTAGTGGACGTGCAAAGCATAGAAATGATAAGAGAATCGAAATGAAAAAAAAATGAGTTAGATCAGTTAGATTAAGACGCGTTTTGATATTGCACTGCTAGATCTGAGACTATATTCAGATTCTTAAACACTAGACAATGACTCTAGTATCAATTTCATCTCGTCATAATTTTGGTCGCCGCCAACGGTAATTAAAGCAGAAATAGCTCTTGCAAGTGGCACGTCGTTAAATTGCATTGTATATGTGTAATGTGTTGCTGATGCACTATAATGTCAAGAATGTATTCAACATATAGTATGAGTCACTACCTACAAGTTAAGTCAAAAAGCATACATTTACTGAACTAAATGTGAATTTCTAACACGATGGAATTTTCTAGTTTCACAGTGAGCTTGCCCTGTTCTGTATCTGTATCTATGATGATTATATTGTGTACAAAGCTTCTAAACTAGTAGATTCCTGATTCAGCATTTCCAGTAAATCTTTCACCAGGACTTTTATTTTAAGCGAAACTTAAGAAATCATTTCAGAATTTCAGAATCTTTTCTTGATTTTCTTGAAAAGTTCTATAAAATCGTATGCAGTCAGTACCTCATGCTGACTTCACTTTGTGAAGTTTAGTTTCTAGTCACTGTTAACTTTAGGATTTTGTTTTGGATTTCTTAGCAAATCTTCATAGACTCCCTACTCAGTCAATAGACTTCAGCTTTTGACTCAGCAAAAGAATTTGGTTGCCACCTTTATACTGATTTTGTTCGTGTACACTTTTGTTTTCAAAAAAAGCAAAACTCCCACTTTAGCAAATATCTTCTAACCACGAAAAGATTTAACACACATGAGAATCTCATTTGGGCTCATTTGTCAAAACTTTTGAGATCTTTATAATCGATATAGATCGGTAAATACTTACAACTGAGGCAAGGAGGAAAAGATAGTCAGGCGCCATTAAAGACAATTTGTTCGGTCAGAACAAGGTGCGGATGATTTCGTATGTTGACTGCAACAAAGGAAAGTCAATTTCATCTGAGTTTCTGAGTTCATGGCATCGATAGGATGGTCAAACTTGCCAAAAGAGCCGAGGACATTTATTTAAAGCTGGAACTCTTTTTGGGCATACCAAGAAAGCAGATCACGTCAGCTCTAAACGTATGAGCGAGCTGGATAAGTAACAGTTGTTGTATCAAAGCTAAAAATCACATAGTGTCACTAGGGTAAAAGCCTTTTAATAATTGACCTGAGAGGGCCCAATATGCTTCAAATATAATAAGAACGGAGAAACGTTCTTCCAAAAGCTGGGGAAAAGTGAGGCATACGAAAGGCTGACTTTTAAGACCTTCCAAGCCGTTACTCTATCATAGAAAAAGTGAGTTAACATTCTTAGTGTGTTTCTGTAACAAACAAATCCCTTTTTGAGACTAAACAACAGCACCAACAGTATCAGACAATGATGCATCCGCAGGCTGTTTTCTCTTCGATCTTTTAATACTTGCACACCTCTTGTTATTTTAGATTATGGCTCATCTTTTAGAATGATTACTGTTGGAACAATGACCAAGTGAACCGAATTTTTTAGTCGGGCCTTTGTGCGGCCGACTATGCGGGCCTGTCGAGTCTTTCGAGGCTGTTGGGTCGCGCGTTTTGGCCCTGTCAGGATTGTCAGGCCGTTGGGGTTTGTCAAACCTGTGACGTTTATCGAGATCTCTTTAGTACTGACTCGGACGGGTTATTTTCATACTGAACCGCATCGAAAGATTGTCGTACTGACTTCGACAGACGTTATTTTCGTACTGACCCGGACAAGCATAATTTTCATACTGAACCGAAGAGAAGGATTTTTGTACTGCACAGGATCAAGAACTTTTTCTTGCTGAGTCAGAGGGGCGTTAGTTTCGTACGGACTGGGATGGACATTAGTTTTATACTGAACCGAAGCGGAAGAGTTTCGTATTGTATTGGTCGGGCGTTGTGCTGCCTGGCTCGAAACTCAGTTTAAAAATCTATCAAGATTTCCGCGCCTACGTCGGCACAATCGCGCTTGTCGGTTTGTTTGGTCTTATAAGGCCTGTCAGGCCTTTCCAGCCTGTCGGGTTTCTAGAGCATGTCGGGTCCTTTCTACTTATATTTTTCGTATCGATTGTAACAAGCCTGCCCATTAAACTCTGCTGTATCTTTCTATTAAAAAAAGGCATAAATCATCATGAGTTAGATTCTAAGAGTTAAAATCCAGCCGTTCAGTTGTGATGTGTTCACAATGGTTTAAGAACGAGCCATGCAAGAAGATGCGCTTCTTAAATGTGAAATCATCGATATGATTCTTACCACAAATGGTTTCTATAACAGTCACTTACTTACTTCCGATCGTATTTTTAAAATTCATTTGCTCGCTTGTTTCAACGTTTGCTAATAAAGCAATGATGTTCCATTTGTGCGAAAGTTCGACAAGACTTGATGAGAATTTTGATTGTCTTGGGTTTGCTTTATCTTTTCTAAACGCACTATATTCCGTAAAAATGTTTTCAAAATCGGTAGGCAATTTAAAGCGGGATAGAATAACAAAAAATAACAAAAAAAAATGAAATTGAATTATTATAAATATTGATGATGAGATTACGAATGTTTTTAAATAAGAGGTTAACAAATTAAAATTCGTTCTACATAATCACATCATTAGGCACAAAAATGTTATTCAAGAACAAATATGGACATGACCATAGCCAATATATAATAGTAGCGATACATATAAGTGCGTAATACAAAATGTAATGGACTATTGGTATTAGTATTATTAAAGGACGTGATGGATTTGTGTCGATAAATACAGGTCATTTATAACAACATACTACATGTTCGACCTTCCGTTACGTACGTGTGTACGTTTATGTAAAGCACGAATCCAAGTAAGTACATGTGTCATTAAAGAAAAAGAAATAAATAAAGGTTATAATTTTACGGTAGCATTGATAATATTTAGGACAAAATTGTTTTTTTACCGTTGAAAAGACGTGAGGAAAATTTAAATTAACAGAGTGCATTAATAAAATATTCGGCTCCTAAAAAAAATATCCTAACGTAAGATAGTAGAGTAATAAATATAACCGGGTTTTACTTTTATAAATAATAAAGAAAGACAACCGTGAACAGTTTTAACGTTATTAATAATATCAAGTGTGACCAATTGACCTCCAGGTCTAAACTCTATGATTCATTTAGAATTGACCCTGCGATGACTCGGTTAATCTTGAATGGAATTCGCTACGAGTCTACTTCCATTCGTAAATTATTGCGCGCGGGAAAAAAAAAGGAATTTACTCTGATGAGAAGATTTTATTTTTGTGTTTTGAGATTTCTTTTTCGCAATCGCAGAAAGATGCTTTTATAACTACTCTTAATTAAGGTTCACATTTATAAACAGATAAATCTGGTCGTGTGGGAGAAACCTAGACGCTGCTAACAGACGTTCTGGAAGATTTCCAATTTCCCAATGGTTCTTAACTGAAATAATAACATGTTGAAAATGAGAGCTAGCCTACTAATTTCTAGTCACGTAAGAAGATTTATTGTACGGTTATTTATAAAATTTATGTAATAATTACAAGTCTAATCAAATTCAGATAAATAAATGCACTACCATTATTTAAACCTACTTATTTTCTCATCACGTTCTAAAAGCAATTTCTAAAAAAATTACCATGCAAACTTATACTACCTACTTGAAATTGATTTTTTAATAAAAAAATTTTAAGGTGTAATGTTTCAGATTTTTATTATCAATAACCAAAGGAGAAACATAAAACCCGGCCCAAGCTATAAATTTCCTGAATATAATAAACTGCTTATAAGTGCGACAAGCCATCTCTAATAGCAAGGGTATTGACTAAAATGATCAATCATATCATAAAAGAGAGAAAGATGTTGAGATATTAGAGCACGGATGCATTGATTTTCTTATATACCGCGCGCCTCGTGGAAAACGGAACATGCATTTTCCCTGTGTAAAATTTCCCAACAACTTAAAATAGTCCTTAAATATCTAATTGTCAGAAAAGAATGAATGTTACTACCAGTAAGTTCATAAAATATGGATCAATAAGAAAATTCTTTGTAGGAAAGTAATGTGTGGTTCATCTTCCATGAGACAAGCGCTACATGATTCAAAAACAATAAGTAATGACAGTAAACTTACAGAAAAACTGCTTTGAGCATTTTTATGGCAAGCCTTAACTTAATTTGCTTTACTGGTCAATCCACTTGACAACAGTCTTGGAAAACCTAGAGAAGTCGGGGAATTCTCTATATAATCAAATTGCTAGGAACTTTGTTACGTTACGTCACGGTTTTTTTTACAAAGTTTTCTTATTTCTGTGTATTCCTTACGATAGCTGGAGATACGTTAAATTTTAATTTGATTCTGAAATGATCTAATGCCGGAAGTCGTTATTTAACAATAAAGATAATTATGTTATGTGTGTTAAAGAGATCTGCTGTAAGTGTTTCGGTACAAGCAGCTGGTGCATTCAACAATACGAGTGAGACAAGTGGAAAAATGTGCTACTAGATTCACCAGTTAATAATTATGTATAAAAGCACCAAAGTTGATTCAATAGAGATTGTGTTGTCGATACTGAAAAATTCTTCTTCAATATAAAAGGAATAGTCAACATACCGTATGTCTCATCTTTCTACACAGAATTCTATTAATACAATATGCGTTCAATACATAACATCATAACATTTGTTGTTATTTAGTTTCAAAAAATTATAAAAAACTTTTGGATCTACTGGAAAATCCACAAGGAAGAGTGTATGCTCCGTCTTTCACGAAACACACCCTATAAGCAAAATAATTGAAAAGGCAGTAGATTTTCTGCACAGATATAATATTAACATGCATTGTTGCTGTATTCTAATAATTTTCTTCTTTCCAAGTGTTTATTATCTTAAAATCATTTTTTCTACAATTAACGTCTCTGTAAAGAGATGTAATGTTCCAAATTCTCATTTACTGAAACAACCCCAAACGTGCAGCAAATATTTAATAGAGCGCTGGAGTAGTTTCTTTCCACGTACAGACCAAAGCAAACCAAGCCCAATCTCAGATTTTCCTCTGCCCACGAATGTCGTTTTTCCAAGTATTTTTCGGTAAACAAGGTTTCACGATCGCACGATGTAGCATTCTGAGCTTCTAAACATTGGTTGATTGTCATTTTTGGCAAGTTTAAAGCGAGTTTTTCAAAGTGTCAGTTCTTGTCTCTTTCCACAATTGAACGATTCATCCACAACTTTTATTTCTTGGTATTGCTTTATTCACTATTGCACGAAATCACGAGACTTGTGTAGCTAATGCGCTGCCTATGCAATATTAATCTTCGAATCGTTTCAAATCTCTTTGTAAAAACAGCACTCATTGTAAAACAATACCACTTGCTTTACCTGCAGCAGAGTAACTGAGTTGCAACTTGTAAAGTAACGTAAACTTCATTTGTTTACGGCACACGTGCACACCATCCCATCTGTCTGGAATATCGACTGGACAATTTCGTGGAACTAACGAAACTACTTTTATTGAAATGACTTCCAAAACATTTTTGCAGAAAGGAAATTATAAAATAATTTTAACGAGATATTCGAAATGAAAACAAAAATCTTTAAGCTGAAAGAGCAGGATACTATCCGGGTGCTCGCAGGGCCTGCTTTAAGTGTCTTTCCAGAAATGACATTTAGGTTCGCTCTGAGTACACACAATCGTGGTGAAGGCTGTATTCCATTGCGATGGAGTTGATGTTGGTGCATCATGAATATTGTGGCACCCACGATGTAGGCAATATGTTAGGTATGGCTGCCGCAGGCGGAAAAGGAAGCTCGTTATTTATTTGCGGAAAATGTTGTTGGTATGGTTACAAACAGTGACAACAGCGAAAAAGGACTTTGAGGTCACGTTCTTACTAACAATCCATCCCGAGAAGGGACGAAATGCGAAGATCCCAGGAAGCAACTACCGACGTGTCGGTAGTCCTACCTCTCCCCAGGGCAAATAAGAACGTAAAGTGAATCCGAATTAACAGAGAGAGGGGTTTGCAGACAACACCTGCCAACTATCGGGACCACTTTTTAAAGATGGGTGGATCGGTTCATTTGTGTGAATCAGTTCAACGGTTCTGGCTCAGCTTGCTGAACCGATTCAGTGAACCGGCTCAGTCGTTCATCGGTTCAGAATCGGTGCGATTAGCAGAGGCAACAGTGATGATTTCCTGCTGAAGGTATTTTAACGCGCAACATGTTTAGGGTAGCAAGTAGAAAGCAAGATAGCGTATTTAATATTTGCTACACTAGCGCAACATGTTGCGGTCCTGTTGTCGAAGTGGTTAGGTTATTAGTATTCATAAAATATTCTATTTTGCCTTAATTTAGTAATAATAACTTGGGTACCTACTAATAACACTGTTAAACCCCAAAAACTGCATGAAACAATCTGGAAATTTTTATAACCAACCGGTAAATCAGTTTACTACTTTGATTTTACCGGCAAGCTATGAAAAGTCGTTCAGCAGGTGCTTGAAACAATTCTCTCTGCTGAACGCACCCAATGGCTTTCGTCATTCAGCGAACAAAATAACAAACTCCCAGAAATAAAGCAGTAGAGCGTTTTAATACGACGGTCTACTTTTTTAAATAAAAAAATTCGTTAAAAATTTATTTAGTGTAATGACTGCAATTAACTATAAACAGAATTTTTATAAAAACAACAAAAAGTTATAATAAAGCGATGTGAATTTCAAAATCATTTTAGAAGGTTTCTCAAAACCAAAAACTTGGCGAGAGCTAAAAGAGCGGTGAGTCGATTTGTGTTAATTTTCGGAACCGGTTAGTTTCGTTCACTGCTCGGAGTCGATTTACTGAACCGATTAGGTCGCGAACAACACATCTCCCCACATTAAGCTAGTGAAGCGACTGCATCTGAGCGCATCGTCGTATTGACAGAAATAATTTCAAAGATTAGATTCCCTCACTTTTATACTGTCTCGCATGAAATAAAATGGTGCAAAAATCTAATCTCTGATCGGTCCCTGGATACGATATCCGATTTACTAGCACTTACATCAACGTAACAAATCTCACAATTCTACTTATAATTTTTGTAAATTATTTGAATCATTCTTTTTTAGTTTTTACATTTATCCTTGACTTGACCGATTTTGCCTGTTCAATTCCTTTTTGGTTATTATTTACAGGCACAATCCATGAAAATGAAGATATAAACTAATAAAACCCCTAATGATGTAGCCACATTTATGTTGCCATCTCGTTTGTAGCATTAACAAAGTTACTTGTTACTTTCAAAGGCTTTTCACCAGTGTGGATTTCACGTACTATACGCCTGCACATTAGCTGCTCAATAAAATTTAAAAGTTTTTCGCTAGTATGAAATTTAATGCAAAACGATATAGAAGATTCTTAGAAATCGTCAGTCCTCGGTGATTCAGCAACTCAGAATTCGAACACACATCTAGATATAATTTATCCGAACTCATGGCATAAACTGTACATGTCCCTCTTGAACGATATAGAGACTCGATACTAATATCTTGGACTATCAAATCGATCGAGAAACAAAAATTCTGAAAAATTTTAATCTCTTGATTCAATTCTTTGAATTCCTACAAGATTCTCAATACTATTTAACTTTTAAATTTACTATCAATCTATTTCATAGTCCTCACGTCATGAATAGAAGACACAAAAAATTATTATTTGCTTATCTATTATGTTCACCCACACATTAAGGAAAGAAACCCTTAAGCATTTAGGGTAAGTCATGAGATTTGTTAATTTTTATTCTAATTTATTCTATTTATATTATTTTGTTTTTTTGTAACTTACCTCGAAGAAATATAACCCCAATATCCCTGTAGATTGTGTCACTTAATCGTCCTCTGTAGAATTTAACTTAATTGCACTGGATTTATTCTATCGCATGAGTTTTATAAATATAAATTCTCATCAATATCTTTGTTTCTTTCCTGAACTTTTTATTTGAAAAGAAATGTCATTCCAAAGACCACCTACTAAGCAAGTTATTTGTTTATCTACTTTTAAATAATTGTGACAAATTGTGTTACACCTTTCTTAATGCAGTTCTCATTGTCAGTTACAGATTTAATTAACCAAGTAATCTCAGGTCTAAACAATTTTATTTCAGAAAAATAAAAAGAGATAAACATCAATGATATTTTATTTTTGCAAAACTTGTTTGTTTTAAATTGCAACCAGAATAAACAACAATGTAATTTGTTTATTTTTCTTAAATTCCAAAATAAAACGCACACAAAAAATAATTATCTCTTCTAATTATAATAACAAGCAACAAAAATACTACTACATAGTAATGATATATTAATAGAATACAAATTTTCTACGTGGGTGACTGCTGCTAATTTAAGATTGCGTCTGAATTGTTTAAAAAATGCGAAATGTTACAAAATACGTTTATTCAAAATCTAATATATTTCACTTTCGTTCTCGTCTTTTTAAACGCTTTGTTATGAATGGGGCTCAAATAAATGAGTTCCACTGATGTAATAAGCGTACAAGAATGAATTTAAATTGTTTAAAAGCAACAAGGTGGAATAATCGAATTTTAGTCGGATAAATGTTAACAGAAACATTAGGTAGATTGCAGTCGAGTCTAATAAAATTGAGAATTTGTCAAGAGTGGATTTAAGAAGGGTCGGCTCGATAAAAGATTGGAACCTACGTTTCTAGGTTAAATCTTCCCTTAAACCTAACGATTTATAATTTTTCGTGAGGATTTTAAAATCGTTTTTCATTTATTTTTAGTATTATTTTCAATGTATCGAGGGCGTACTGACAAATTATTAAATTACAATAAAAGGATACAGACGATTTAAGACAGATAATTCTATTTCTTATTTCGACTTTATACAACTTTAACTTCTTTTTTTCTGTTTTATAAAAACCGAGTTTCCACAAGATCGATAACTTCTTTATCCTCACCAAACCTTTGTCTTTTCAATTTTCTTTTCAGTGTTGTGGACACAAATTGTAACGACAGAAACGGGTCTGGTCACCCAGAAGAAAAGACCGATTTGAACTGTAATTCGTTGGCTTTTAGGTTGATAGCTGAGAGTTGTTAAATAAAATACTGTCCTACGAAATTCTTTTTTATTATCCCTTATCTTGGTTTAATTTTCTTTTATTCTTAAAGCAAAGAAATAGCAATAAATTATGACTTATGAGTGCACTGATCCTATAAAATTTTATTATTTTTTTTTTATATCTACTGATACTTAAATGTTATATTTGACTTTATAACGTGTGGAAACAAGAGAAATGTAAGCTGACCGACCCTAACCAAGTCTTGTGTCAACAGGTCTACATCGACAAGATGTCAATTTAATTACCGTGCGTTCTAACCGCGCATGTTCAATTTAAATCTATGAAACCTTGTCGACGTAGATTTTTTGACACAAGACTCTGAATAATTAGTGGATTAGTGCAATTAAGACTTTTGCTAAGTAAAATTCCGTTTTCTTACACTTTTCATTCTATAACTAAAAATGCCCATAACTCCTTCAATATTGATAATAGACAAAATAGTCACTGTATATTTTCGCTTTGTAATGGCCTAAACTATACATTCGTGAAATATTCAATGTAGGTCACGGGACACCCTGTATGAAGCTGTAGGTGACGTTATTTAAACTCATTTGTTTGTAATTATTTAAGAGCAGAGAGTTGTCAATTTTTAAAGTGTTTCCTGCATGTTCTACTTGGTTTCTTGTTTGACACTTCTTACTGATTCTTTGCATTAAACCTACGTAATTTGCAGGCTTTGTGTTTGAACAAAACAGGCCTTCTGTACGCTAATTTCTAGAATTCTATAGGACTAATAGCATAGCTGAAGTGCCTAAACGGTTATTTGTCAATTTAAAATAGTTTTATCAATACATTCGGAATCCCGAGTTTTTTGATTTTGATTTAAAATATCCACATAAACTGTAGATTATTAAGAAGCAAATGCTTGCTTATTATGACTGCGTTTTTATGAATTTTCACCCAATTTCACATCTTCAACTGCTACTATCATCCAATTGACTTTTTCTATATAAAATATCCAGCAAGCAGGTGCAAATCAGGGCAAATAAGAAGCTTATTGCATAACTGCTCTGAGATAACTAGCGAAAGGTGGAAGAAGTTAATAGAGGATAAAGTCTATATACCTCCTACCTTTACTCAAGTGAGCTTCAGACCGGGACTTCCCTACAAACGATTGCGCGACGGAGCAACAAAACGGCGCACGGACACGAAAATGATGCAGGGCGTCCAGACGCCAAATATCCAAGTATAAAAGTATAATCCACGAGGCCCGAATTAAGAATGAATTGAGTATATTCAAAAACACGTAAGATTCAAACCCAGTATGATGAGGCCAAGGCATTGCCAAAGAATTCGGTCTTTTTCTTGAATGCAATTGCTATTCTAAATCTTTTCCTCTAGTTTTTTGGTTTATTTTCTGAAGCATGTTTGTCTTACAAAACAAGCCATAAAAACTAAGAATCAAGATTCTTTCCAGCAGGTCGATGTTAAAAGTTCAGAAATGATGCCAACAAAAGGAAATTATTGTAAATCAAACAGTATAAAGAGGCAATTTGTATCATACGGTTAGAAAAGCAAGAAGGTCTCGAACATCATCAATTTAGAATTATACTGAGTATTGGGTGGCGGTGGCTATAGTACAGTGACTATTACGTTAGGTGTATAGCAAACGGGCGTGCCGTGCTGAAGGTACTAACAACCCCCACCAGTACTTTAATGTTCTGCTTATTCAGTCTGACACTTCCTTTTTTTGCTTTGCTATTTAGTGGCAATTCCACAGACTTGTGCCATTCTTTGAGAGGTTTCGTCTTCCTATTCTTCGCCAGGTAGTCAGTTTCCTGGTTTCCTGCTACAGTAGCATGATCTAGTGCATCTCACATCAGTTTAAAATACTATTGTGTGCAGACGAACACTAAAAAGTGTTTTGTTCTGAAGTTCTTCCATTCTAAATATTCCAGTCCCTGTGTCTTGTGACTTGGAAGCGTATGCGTAAAAAAACTAATTTTGTAATTAATCTCTACAGGATTTTGTCTGACACAACATTAATAAGTGTAAAGAAGATGGCAGAGTGCTCTTCCTCCGTTTCTCCTTCTGGAGAATTTATTTTGAGCCTGTACGCCGCACTTAATACTCTTGACGTAACTACTAGATGAGGAGGGGAATACTTAGCAAAGGCCATTAAGTATGTAATAATTTTAGATTAGTTGCTGCATGCTATTTACAGTTCCTCCAATTCGTTCTTAACCGTAAAAATATCATCCAGAGAAAAGGCTAATAGTTAAATAATTGTACAACTTTAAGAAATTCGTTAAATATTGTCAAAGAAAGAATTTATTTCTTTTATATCTGTTGTATGCAGTTATTTCTGTCTATTAAACATTCCAAAACTTGTGTACATAATTACTTCACAGTTGTAAACGTCTGTAACTAAGTAACCCTTGTCAAATGGCCTCTACAACATGCCCCTTGCGTATGCACAGTATCTCATGCAATACCCTTATTCAGCACGAATTATATTGCGTAAATTCGTTTGTTTCTAGTGTTTTTTCTAAACAGAAGCATAGCGTCAGGTATTCATCTTTTTAACAATAGGTTTGTTGGCATTTACCTAAGAGGAGAGAGTTGCATGATTTAAAGCGTTCCTGCAGGTCTTAGTTAAAATAATAAAGTGTAACTTGTTTGATAAACAGGGACAGCTATTTAGTACGCTGAATTTTGAAATTTTAAAATGCGTGAAGTGCCTAAACCGTTATTTGTCGGTTTATTATCAGTTTTATTAACACATTCTGAATCGTATAATTTTAACTTAAGATGTGCACCAAAACAATAATTTATAGCTGAAGAATATTCAGAACGCAGGTATAGCCCCAACCAATTTCCACGCTACCCTAAGAAGGTTCAAAAACCAATTAGTCTTGATGCGTAGAAAACTAAAGAAAGAAGAAGAAAATTAATGAACGGTGAATCTCAAATCACTTCTCTCTCAACTCGGGTTAGTTTTCGATAGAAAAGGTAAAATACATGAAGCAGTGGCGAAGCCACCACTTGGATCCTCTTAAATCGTGCAGTAAAGCCACAAAGCAACGCACAAATGAATCCTACAAGACTGTAACGTGATTTGTAATTATACACAGAAATTCGTAGATTTGATTAAACTAAAGATAAAACTGTAAATACCTAGACATAAAATTGAAAAAATACTAGAGTATCTTCCATACGGGGTCTCCCAACGAATTCTTCCAATTGAGAAGTTCTTTATCAGAAATCTCTTCCAAGCAGATTTTTTCTGCATCACACCAAACAGGAATTAATTGTTTGGACACTTTTACAACAATGTGTTAAACTGGAACAAGTTAGTTTTGGCTGGAGATTTAAATTTTTATATGATCCATCAGATTAGACCTTAGTAAAAATTGAAGGAACTCAAAAATATCTAAGATTCAGACTCGGCGTGATTGGGTTAAAACATTTCCAAGGAATCGACAAAGCCAACTTAAGCCATTTAGGAAACGAGTTACCAAAACTTGAAATCAATCTTTTCCACCAGGGTGATTTCTAAGGTGCATACTAATTGTAAGTGTTAGGTTACTTCAGAAAAGATGCGAACAAAAAGGTTTGTTAGGAAATAAATATTTTGATGTAACAGCAAGGCAGTTGGAAAGACAAAACGGTTTGAGCAAGCATCATCATGTTGGGAAAGAAGATACATAACACAGTGTCTACAGTAGATTGTCTGTAATTTATGTGCATATATCAAACTTGATTCATGCGTGGTAAGGAACGGGATAAGTTTAATTGTGACGAAAAGCGAAGAGTAATTGCTGATTAATGTTTTTCAATTCAAGTAAAGAGTTTCTTTTGACTATATGTTTTGGATTTTATTGTCTTTAAACCAAACAAATCAAAAATCTTTTTCCCGACATATCTGATATATTTGACTGATTCTGTACAGTCTGTGAAATTAACAGCAATGTGCAAAGATTTACTTTAATCACTTTTGCAGAGAACATAAGATCTGATATTGCCTAATGCTTTTAGAGCCTTAAATTCGAAGTGCGCTGAGCATAACGAAGACTGTTGGATTTCGACAAGAAAGCTTTCAAATCCTAAAGAGATCAGCCACTGATTTAATGTAAAATACTAAATTTTAACTATGGTGCATTTTCTCAATCTTTACTGGAGGAATGCATCAGCTAGTGTCGTTCATAATATGTCGATAGCAATAAGAGGTGGGCAACTGCTGACAACACGTAAACAAATATTCTGCAATTTCTCATGGTAGATTTATCAATAATCGTATTTAGCCTTGCATTTGTCTATCTTTTAAATACCAAGATAAGCAAAAACCTTCTTAGATCTTGTCCACGCTTGTCGCCATGACGATTCCAAGGTTACGCTGCTAATTTGTATTGTTGTTCCATCTCTTAAAGAGATGAATCAACATCTGAAGACTAAAACTCACTTGTTGCAAAGCCCGCTAAATTATTAAACCGTTAGAAAACTTGCACATCTTGAGAGTAGCGATGCCACAAAAATCAATTTTATTGGAGAAAGCCATAAACCATTAGATAACACTAAATTCTGTAAACTTAAAGAAAAATAAGCAATAAGCGTTACCAGAGCTGACCAGAGATCTCCAGATCGGACGATTTTACAACTTCTTGACTGTTGTTGATGACTACCAAGCGTTCGCAGATGACCAGATCATCTTAAGCAGGTTTTTCTGCAAAGAAAATTGAGAAAAAATAGAAAATGGTTTGGAAAGCTTTCCAGAAACAGATGAAGAAGGACAAGCTATAATATAGTATAGAAAAAATACAAAGCAGGTTATAAGTTCAAAGAGGTTGGTACAAGAATCAGTTCTAGAAGGCGAAAGCAGAGTCAAGATAACTTGAAATTCAATAAAGTACTTAGCACTGCGCTGGTAGTTGACCAAGGATTGCTATTCATTACAATACAGTATAGAAAACAGACAGAGCGGATTATAAGTACAAAGAGTTTGATACAAGAGTCAGTCTTACAAACCAAAGGCAGAGTCAAGAAAACTAGAATGTCAATAAAGTACTTAGCACAGCGCTAGTAGTTGATCAAGGATTGTTATTCAGAGAGGTATGGAAGAACGTACAACCAAACGAGTGTAGGGAAGCCATAATATATGGGAAAACTGGAAATTCAGATCCTATACATTTAGGATGACGTGTATCCAAGGTATAAAAATCGATACTTCCGTAGGGGGTAGAGATTTTGGATGCGAAATGGAAGGATTCCAAAATGATAAAATATCTACAGGCTTGGCAGTGCTCGCTTTATTTGGATATTCTGAAAGCCTATAAAACAACCGCAACAAAAATACTAAAACTATTGACAAATATTAAAACCATGCAAAAATATATACCTTGAAAATTAAGGTTTTGCATTTCCATTTTCAGATATTAAACTGCTCACCTACTTACTAAATTTGAAATTGTTTTAAGTATTTTGAAATGGGAGCTATTAATACGCACTCCTTTTAATAAACTATTGAGAAAGAGTTTTCGTATTCTTCAGTTTCAATAAAATGTTTGTTATTATTATTCTTAAAACGTGTGACTCCTACAACTCTCACGAGATTAAAAATAAAAGTTACAAAATAGACTCCTGATTAGAAAATCTGTAATAATTGTAAATAAAAATTTTAAAAATATGCAAAGAGTGAATCTGGTCCCTTTGGCGTAACTAATGGTCGTGTTTATGAATTTAGTGTTTCAGGAACTATAGATAGGTACGTAACTCACAAAGCGTTCCGATAGGTGAATTGAACAAAAGCTAAGAAAGTAAAAATTTCACTTTTTCTTCCGATAGAAAATGTGAAAATTTCACAAAAACGTGCATCACTATTAGAAGCTACAAAGAATACAAAATGCACTAAAATAGTGTGACATAGAAGACTCATCATAGAAGAAGCTTCAAGACAGCGAAATAATCCAAAACGTTGATATACCGTTTTTTATGAAACAAACGAAAGTCTGCAAAGAGCATTTTGGTGTTCCTATGCATTATTGTTGGAAAATTATGTAGCTACAGAGAACTAGAGGAGAATTTTGCAGGTTTCTGATACTAAACTGTAATGTCATCTAGAATCTTCTGTGGTGTAGACGATATTAGTTTTAGAATTCTGATGATGTAAGCAGGGAAAAAGGACAAATAACAAAATTCAAAGATGGAGAATTTTGTTACTGTAACCTTAAAGGAAGTTACTTCTGTTTTATAAACAACTTGGATACAAATAAGCTTGTCGAGTTTACCTAACTGAGCCCAAAAAATTAAATATTTTTTTGGAGTTCATGGAACATACTCTGTTTGTTCTCAAGTCTGTGCTCAGTACAAAAATAAAATATAAATCAACCTATTTCCCAGAGAAAATTATGGAAGTGACGCTGAGTGGCATTTTTTGCGACATCTTCTAGAAAGAGATCTTGCTGTAAAACTGAAAGTGTCACTAAACGGTTAGCAACCAAGACATGACCCAATTACAATGCCCAAAAGAACGTTGCTAATATAAATTTCAAGTTTTACTTTTGATAACTCAAGCAGAAAATGTAACTCTTTTCTTTGAAAATAAAAGAGAAAATTGTCTAAAATAAATTTTAGTTTTTTTTGTAGTAGCACCAAGGTGTAGATGATACTTACCAATGGAGCCTATTCCCAATTTAAAATCAGATAAGAGAGTGTAATTATGTTCTTTGTGCTTTTAATGTTACTGCAGTGCTATTTTGTCTTTGGGAGCACGAAGTTCGATAAGTCATTACCTAGTAACCAAGGAGAATTCCTAAAGATTTGTGTCTAAAAAAATACGTATCTCTTATTTTGTCTTAAAAAAACGTAAAGAAAATATGAATAAAATCTAAGACATGAAGATCAATTTTCTCCAAAAATTGTGCGTTTTGATGTAGAATGACTCCTATCGGGAAGATCTTGGTAATTTCTTAAACCCTATCAACCCAGAACTCTGTCAATCTGAATGAAATAGACAGTAATCTATTACAAAATGAATCAGAAACTTGTAGGTGTGAATAAACATACAGACGCCCATCACGAACAGGATGAAGATGCTCTCAAAACAGCCAAACTCAGATAAAACTGTAGGGACCAAAAATCATGACAATGAATCATATCTAGAAAAAACGTTTCATTTTCAAAAAATAAAAACTTTAAAATTTTAGAATTCAAAACATGGATAGATTAGATTTGTGATGTTAGGAAGCACCTTAAGAAGAAGAGAATATTAGTGTATCTCTTTCGGTTAGTTGTTGAAATCAAAGATAAAGATTGCACTAGATATCCGTTCAGAATGAATTTTCATTGAAGTATGAATAGATTGGTAAATTAATAACTTATCAAAGAAATAACAATAGATTATGTTAGTTTACTAAACAAAAGTGAATCTAGGTCTTGTGTATAGCTAAAACAATCGAATATTTATTAGGTGTGTTTTACAAATCAATATGTTGCGTTTCCAACGCAACAAAACAATCTTATTATTAAAGCTTACATAGTTGCTAATGTAGTAGCTGTCAAATTACATTTTTGTTATCGAAAATCTATTACTTCTTTTGTTTTAGAAGTTTGTCTTAAAATAACAAAATATCTGAATTTTTATTGCGATTGTTTTTGATACTACTTTTCACAGCTACCTTTCCTTCAAAGTCGGAAAGGACCTTGTATCTAAGCTATTATTAAACAAATTTTACGTGTTTATTGATCGTAATTATTTATAAATTTTGTCGAATACAAAGCAATTGTCTATAATTTCGTAGGAACTCCAAGTTGATAAACAATTACCTTCAGTTTGAATACTATTATATATCTATTCCCATTAATTTGTCTCTTCTTATTATAGAGGTGTAGTGTTGTTTAATTATATAAACAATACCATAATGAAATTTGTTTCGCCTTTTTTTTCTCTCTTTTTCAACTTAATAATTGTCATCAATGTGTCTTTAAATGGCATTTGTATAAGCTTTAATTAAAAATTAAATAGGTCATTACTATTATTGTTGTTATTTATTTATAGTATCTATCCTTTAAGAACAGGTGGTTACGACGTTTAATGATTGGTAATTCCCACGAATTACTTGACCTATAATTAAAACACAAATAAATACTGTGGTCTTCGATCGAGTATTTATTAAAAATTTGAAGAGAAAGTTAATCGCAAGGTGATGTCTAAACATAGTTAAAAATATTTACCGGTTTTTGCGACCTCTAAATTCTAGTGCAAATTACGACGGTATGGTTTTCTGAAATTCCACCTGTTATGTTGTAGAAAGCGCCAGCCAGTAGTAGGTAGATATATATTTATCTCTGGGTATTGACGGCTGGTGATTTATTACTTCTTTGTTTCCGAAAGAATTTGTTATTTTAATTTTATGGATGTACAGGAAAGGTCAATACATAGGTATATTTTCAGTTTAAAAATCTCTGGAAAAGCGAAGCCTATTTTCTCATGATTTTCTTCCTAGACTACAATCAACATATTTTGAAATACCAAGCAGCAGTTGGTTTTCAGATAACGATTACGTTAGAAATACCATTAACCTTTTTAAAATCTTGCACATCATTATTATTTACGATCTGATGAGTAGAGTCAGTTTCTGTGTGTGGTTTGCATTTAGTTACCGTGTTTTGGTGACATTCAAACGATCTTTTGATCATACAAGTCTCTCATTCTTTTATTTTAATATAAGATGATTATGATAATCGCAATATTATAAAAGGTCAATAGAAACTTAAACTAATTGTCCTACTGGAAAAGGAAACTTCAAAACGGGCGATATGCTTAGTTATGTTTTGGGTATAAACTATATTCTAGACTTAGTGGATTTTAGATCAAATCAAGAATAAAGTGCCTTAATGGTCTAGTTAAAAGTAACAAACAAAAACATCTAGAAATCCCAAATTCGCTTTCTGTTAGACATGCAGGAAAATAAACTCAAAACTATCGTAATATTGGTCAAGGGTGTCGCCAGGGAGAAAAAACGACACGATCTGATAAAATTATAAAGGGAATAAGGCGTTGGAAGTCGCTCCTATTGCGTTTTCTTTACTATTTCCGTGTTTGGATAAGCTTGCCAGACTGGCTACATTTTGTTATTGTCCGAATCTCAGACTACTCTATCAAAGCAAGGCTCCAATAGACATCCAACCTGAGTTAAGAGTCTTAGATTTGAATGGAGTAACATCACTATTCCACCTGCGGATGGTGACGTGGAGGAAGACGTTTCTCTACAGTCACCAGTAGCAAGTTCTCGCGCTTTTCAAAATGGGTGCTGCCTGGTCCTTGAAGGGACTTTCTCCTCTTTAACCAGGAACGGAATAAATAAAATCTAGGGAGTTCGGGCAATGTCTGATAGCAGTCTGCTCGTGACTGGGCTCTCTTGTGCTCAAGATAGTGTCATCATCATCATCACCATTTTTGTTATTACTGACATCATCATTATCCACCAATGAAGCAGGTTCAGGGTTTCCATCTCCACTGAACTACTGTATCAGTCAACCACATCGGGTACATCTTTCGCCACTCTAGTAGCCTAAACCACGGTATATAACTTCCAAACAATTAATTAAACCATCACCAGTAATAAAAAAAAAGCTTCTTTCACTCAATACAATAACTGACGTGGTTAAATGCTACATGTGCCTTACATCAATCTTTTCATGGTTTCTATTATATTTGTGACAATTTTTTTGACTGTTACAAACTCATTACGAGAAAGTCGTCTAGAAATTACTAGACTTGGTCATCTAGTCCATTTGCCTTTTTTAAGTTTCCTTCTATGGATTCTATTTCTTTATGAGCTATGCACTACTTGTTTCTTTCAGCTGGTATAAAATGAAATCTGTCTTTTGTTTTTTTTTCTGTTGTATAGTTGGATGAAGTTTCCTGGTTGAACTTGTAAAGGCTAAACTCGGCATTCCTTTTTGAGTCTAGTCTACACCTGCTTACCTAGGTCTTCGTGCTTTATATTTGTGCTTTGTCTTTCCGTCATTGTTGTGTAAATGTCACTTTTTATTTTCTTCTGCTTCATTTTCCGTTTTCTCAGTGCTTTGGACTTGTAGAGTAAATCTAGCAGAAGTATTTTAATCTATTTCTAAGTACGTGTTTGTGGATTTTGTAATAGAGTTCATTGGCGTACTTGCATGGTGAGCTACTCCACGTAAAACACTTGGTTTACAGTCCAAGAACTAATTGGTGTGTTTTGTTTTGCCTAGTGAACTAGCAATATTTTGTTGGTACACGAAACGTTTTTGTTGATCGTCTAATCTTCATGATACAAAGAATTAATTTTCCCTTTGTGTTTCAAAAAAGATCTGTCTTGTGTTTTGATTTGATATATGGAAAGCTCTCATTGCGGTTTAGTGCTTAGGTTGTTGAAGGTTTGCTTTTGATTTGAGCAGCGATGCTCTTTAAAAGATTTAGTTTCAGCTAGGTGCTGTCTTGGCTTCTAATTTGAGATTGGTAACTCGTTACGAGACTGCTCATTTAGCAATGGCAGAGTTGTACATCCTTAGGTTTGTTTCTGGTTAGAGTCGGATTCAGATTCTGAATATAGAGAAGTCCAAATTATTACCAACCTAATCGAAAAGAGGTATAGACGCCTAAAACGGTCTCCGGTCGCCTTTAGGGTCGGGGAAGCAATATTGAGCATTGCATTGCATTCTCAGTGTTTGTTTTTGCCATAAACTTCTTAAAATATCCTCAGTGGCTTTTTTGCTATTACTTTCTGATTTAATTTCCCTTGAAACGTTCCGCTAAGGCGTCTTCACTCTTATCTCTTGCTGCTTTGCATAATATCTCTTATCCTTTGACTGGGTTGATAGTTCGGGTATGCACCCAAGAATTTCTTCTTTTAATCTTATACTGTGGGTTACTGCTTTCTAATGTTGTCACTTGCTGAATTATGAGAATCCCAATATTTGGTACAGGAAATATGTTCAAAAATCTAAAAGTAAGTTTGCCTAAGTAAGTGGATCAGCAAGACAACATCTTTATCTTCTGTTCTCTCGCTTTGTTAAACATTAATTGTAATTGAATAATTGAGATCCTATAATGTACTGCTGTATTCGGTCATAGAATGAGGAACAGAAACATATCAAACTGTATAGAATGTTTCATTAAAAATGAACTTTGCAAACATGGCAAACGCTTAATGCAAAAAACCCACGATAAGAAATTTTTAAAATTTACCAGTAGGTATTCAAATAAATATGTTTTTACACAAATTCTTTCTATTGGATTCCAGGTTGTAGAGACAAGGTTGCTGTAGGTTTTAAGATATTGATTCACTGTAGAAATTATTATGATTATCGTATAAAATAATTTGAAATACTTTTCTGAGAAAGGTCTATTGAGACCAATTCAAATAAAGAAATTTAGCCCACTTAAAAGCAAACCATATTTGTTCTTTTTTTCTTGGCGTATCATAATAATTTAAAAGTGTACGTTGTGTTTTCGAAACAATTTGTATAGTTATAAGGCTTTCTTAATGAATCTCTTTCTTGTTCGAGCTTCAATATAATTATTTATCAAACTTGCAAATATTAAATTGACGATCGATTTAACGTAGGAGTTTTAGGAATCTTCATAACATTACCAATAAAGAAAATCGAAAACATTCAGCAACCGCTCATAATACAATTCAATTACAAACTGTAATAATCAGTAGATAATTTTTAGTTTAAAAAACTTCATACTTATTATAGTACACACATTTCTCTTATGATTGACAGACTTCTTGAATTGATCAGTGTCGGTACAAATTGAAAATAATGTTATCGAATGGATATTAAAAGTAGTGCTAGTAAAATCGCCCACGACTGAGTGTTTTTCCAGCAATTCGATTTTATTGTTAACAGAGGAATCCAAGACAGTTTATTTGTGACATAACTTCCCTTATTGATTGTTTGATTGCAGGTTTAATTAATAATGAAACGAATAAATTGAGTAATTCACTTTGGAATAAGGTTATTATAAATGTAGGGACGTTATTTAAAACAAACAACAGTCCAATTATGTTTGAACAAAAACTTAAATCTGAACTTCAAACCTTCTGTCATTCACAGATGTTACAAAACGATAGTTATAAATTAGTTACTAATTATTCGACGGTTGTTAACATTTTTTTATCTTTGTGGTAAAGATTTACGACTGACCAACTAATCTGGGTCGTTTTCTTTAATCTTTTGTTAAGACAGCAAAATATTGATAATAAAATTATTTCGAAACTGTCTTAGAATATCTTTGTTAATTCTCAATAAAAATTTACTCAGAATAGAATTCAAACAGACCTTTGCTTGCACTTAGATATTACACTTCGAAGATCGTTGACCCATCCTCGTCCTTCACGACCTCCCAAACTTTCAGTAGGGCGTTGTTCATCTCTACCTGCTTACCCCCTATTATGATCAATGGCTGACTCACCATGGCCGTTCGAAAATCATAAATTATAGCTCTCAAATGTTAATCCGTTACAAAGATTCGAGTACTAAAGCCTCTTCACCATCCTACGCATGCAAGTAAAAATAAAGAATGTCTTGATATAAATTTTTGAAGTTTTTGGGGAGATAGATTAATCGATCATTAAGTTTCAAAGAGTTCAAAGCCAAACAAATGAATGAAAATTATTTAATCGTCATCTTCTCTATTTGATAGTTAAAAGCTTGTGATTTTGTTTTGAATAAATTTGTTAGTAGGTGTGTGTTTCTACAAAATCCCCAATTCTTGTGGACTTCTTACAGATTTTGGGTTCTTTAGGTCTTCAGGTTTTTACAAATCTTTAGATTCTTAGATTTTGATCTTACAGGATACTAAGTCCTTGCAGACTTACAGATCTTTAAATTACTAATCTTTGCTTTTATTAAAAATTCTATTACCTCGAAAGATTCCCAATTTTCAATTTCTCAAAGGTGTCAGATCGCCACTATTCGGCAATAAATCTCGGTATTACCTCTAATAAGACCCTACACTAAAAGCAAGTAGAGTTTATTAAATAAATTCCAGCCTTAAGTTGGCCTTTCAAACATAACAAGATGTTTGCTTTGTAAAGTTTCTCCCATCAACGATGCAAGGGTTTGAAACAAGCGGTTGTGGTTAAGAAATATAAGACGAGTAAGTAGCTTTCCTTTCTGGATTTATATAGTATCTATGAACTCCACAAAGCGCCATTTCTAAAAGTGCACACCAAAGTAAAGTGACTTTGCATAAACCATTATATCCAAAGCACAAATCTACAGAATTTATTGAAAAAATACTCGTCTCTGTCCAAAATTCTGATATTCAGATTGAGCCAAACCTTGCTGTTCTGTTATAAAACTTTGATGATGATGATGATGATGATGGTAATTTCATGGTTTATTTGATTCCTGCTATTCCTTTCCTGTACAACAGCAGACATGCTGTAGGATATGATGTGCTTGGTGTACTGACGTCCTTTTGTTGTTAACACCCGTGGTATTAAAGAAGTTGGTTGATGGCCACGTTCGCGTCAAAAGCAATACATATGGTGAGATATGGATGATCATTTTAAAACTTCCCATCCTGAATATCTTGAAAACCAAAAAAGGTGTCGGAATAAATCCAAGGGCATTTTCTTATACCGGGAGGGGAAGACTAAACCATTTTTGATTAAGATTTTACCTTTAAGCCCCAGCCACCCCCACTTTAAAATTTTAAATTGGATGATGGTATGTAGCATATCAAATTAAAGGTCTTCAATACCAGAATGCAGTGGTTGCTAGGCATTCGAATGTTATATGATGTTTCAGTTCTTCTATATTAGCTGGGGGAGGCCTTACTGGCCACTCTACTGCTCCTCTTCTTCCAACCCATCTCTCTGGAAACCTGTTATTCAACCAGTCTCGAACTGGTAACATAATGTGGTGGGCACCATCTTGCTGAAAATAAACTTGATTCTCATCTAAAATAAAGTTTCCTTCATTGTCTTATTGATTTTCTATTGCTTCCGTAATCAAGGGATCAATGACTTCTTCCAACATATTGAAATAGATAGTACCATTTAAATTTTCATTAATAAATAACGGACCAAAGACCGACGCCCCCAGTATACCAGCCCACACATTTATCTTTTGTGGTCACTGAGTATGCGTTTCTCTAAATTCATTTGGGTTTTCATCACTCCAATAACGATAATTATGACGATTAACGCAGCTGTTCCAAAACAAAAAACGTAACATTCGTCGCTGAAGCAAATATTTTGAATTTGATTTAAAGTGGTATTCATCATCATAGTCATTTGTTTAGAAAATTGAATTCGTCTATCGAAATCATCTTCATTTAAAGCTTGGTCGGTTTGGAGTTTGTATGGATAAAACCTTATGAACATACCCAAACGACAAGCCAGTTATGTTGGACACTTGTCGAATTGAGCTCGCAGGATTTGCAGAAGATTGTCCTAATATATCGATTTCGAGGACTCATTCAAAATTCAGAGCTGTGTCCTTTTTTTATTTGCTATTAATCCAGTTTCTCTAAATTTTCCTACCAAATCTAAAACGTGATACATTGTTATTTGGATGTCTTGTATTAAATTCAGTGGCTGTTTGTCGAGCACACTCCATAAATGAAAATTATTTCAGTTCTCTCTCCCAACGTGAGTGTCATGTATAAGAAAATGCTCATAGATTTATTCCGATATCTTTTTTAGTTTTCAAGATATTCAGGGTGGGAAGTTTTAAAATGATCACCCAGTATATTGGCTGTTACAGGAGGCGATGGCGATAACAGGGTAGGAAGCTCTTGATGGTTGCGTATATGTGATTGACGGCTAAAAATATTTTTTCCTACTAACTCCGCGTCCCGAAAACTGTTCGAAAAGAGAGCAGGAATGGAAACATACATCCAAAGCCAATAGTCCATCTCCTCCTAGGGCAAAGACGTACGACAGGCAGCGGAACGATTTGCTGAACTCGGATGCCTACACCTCCAAAAGATAAACTCGAGTTACAGAGGGAAAGGGGTGGGCAATCAGCGCCTACAAACCAACAGACAGTAGACAGAAGAGATGGGAACCCTGTCGACGTTTGTATACTCTCGAACTCTATAAAATTTTAGACCAGGCCGATCTGGCTTTTTGGGCGTGCAAACCCCTTAGATTAATTAATTGGATTTTGAGCCTGTTAAGAAAATGTTAAAGTGAAACTGACCTTTGAGTGAGCCTTCTGTTACGAATATACATAATATATTGTAACTTAAAAGGAAAATTAAACAAACTAGTTCTTGATCTAAATAATTTATCTATAGCTCTAAGCATTTATTTGTAACAATCACTGAAAATGACCGGTTTCTGTTTCGGCATAAGCCTTAACACGTTTCAAAAGAATCTCTCATGCTGCCTTCACGAGGAATCTCTTCAGGCTCTACCAATGATGACGTTTTTCTCAAAAACAGTTCAAGAAGTTTAATGTTTGAGGTATGAACTTCCTGAGAACCAACACTTTTAGTTGTCGGAGCACGCTGCGAGTGCTGTTGACAGATTTATTTCTGGCCATTGAAGAGAATCACGTTAGGCAATTTCAGAACTCGTTGTAATAGCACTTTGACTTTTAGTCCTCAATTTTTTCTCGCGAAAATGAAAGGATTTTACATCCCGGTAGGAAATTCTCCACTTGCCATCTTTAGAACATTTTGTTCTGATTAACAAGACTAAGTATAGAGGTTATCTCATCTTTCTGATGGTTCTATTGCTCCCCAATGATGGAGATTTCTTGTCTGCGAAAAAAGTGTTTTCGTGTCCATTTACATCGTACTTACCCTTGTATATCAAATTTCTTTCAAAACAGAAGCAAGAAGATATTCTTTTGATTGTCAGCACGCTCGCATATGTAGATTGTCTCTGAGTAAATATTTTCAGCTCTTTGGATACGAAGATCAATCGACACTAGTTAAAGCCAAAATGCTTTTCTGCAGTCACTCATTAGTCATCTGGGAACGGGTTGAGGCCTGTTCTAAGATTTATTTCTCATGATCATGTTAAAAGGTTTCACAACTTCTTGTAACATGTGCGAGGAATTCTCGACTAACTTTAGATCTCTGGAAACTTCTTTTTTGCTTCAAGGAACGAGTGAGCATAAATGTTGAGATTCTACTTTTCAACAGATTTGCAAAAAAAAAATGTTTTTGTGTCCATTTACGGAGTACCCTTGTAGGAAACTCAGATTTCATCTACAAATAAAAAGACAAAGCGTAAGATGGATCGAGTCAATATGTTCAGCTCTCAGTCTTCATATCTCTTGGCCATCCTGTCCAAGCTCTGTTTTTAACGTTTTCGAAAGTTCTTTACAATGTTAATTGATCAATAAACAAAAAAAAATTATAAAAATTTGAGTTCAACTCCATGGTAATTCTGTTACAACTGCTGTTCTTACAATTTACATCATACATATTTTAGGCAAATCTTCAAAATCGTGTGCTATTATCTTTGAATCGCCTTCACAGCTATAGAAAGTGAAAGTTCTATTAGTAGACCACGGGCTAAACAGTAAGATTTCTTGTTGTTAAATCAGCAACTTCTGGGATGATCCAGTTTTTTCAAATTCTCTCTTGTAAAATGGTGCTCAGTAACACATAAAATATATAAAACACTGCCCTAGAGTAAGAAAGACGCTTGAAGATGGTCAAACCGGTCATGATCTTTCTAAAAAGCTCGTGCCTTGCCAAAACATACAAATTTGAGTTTTGACTCGCAAGGGTTATAAGTGCGAACCAGAGGAGTGGTTCTGGTGGACACCACGGCGCGAAAGTCATCTTTATGGATGTGAACGTTAGTTTCGGTAATTTGATTTTCAATCTTAAAGTTATACCTAGACATCGCAAGATCTGACGGATGATTAAATTTGTTTGCAGAATAGGTTGTAAGATTCTTTAAAGAACACCAAATTGGACAAAGACCTAACGGCATCTTTTGGTTCTTAATTGATACTAAGACGCAGGTGCATTCTGCAAATACTCGGTATAATTATATGCTTACTATTCCTCATCATATAATTTGAATATCCCACGCCACACGTAGATTTACTGACATTTAAACGAACTTTATATAAAAGATTCAGAAAGATTTCAAGACAGAATCTCACAGAAATTTCTTTAAAATGTACAATATCTACAGTATTAGTAAAAATATGACAATAAGATCAGAAAAGTATTAAGAATTTTATTTTTATAAATTTTGAAATAAATTATGGTAGATGATTTTTTTTATTATGGGGACATTTTATAAAAAAAAAGCCCAGTGAAAGAAAATTAATTTCGTCGCAATTGAAAGTATTCCCCGATTTTCATATTCTTTTCCTAGTCTATTCTCCCCTGTGCTTTTCTCCGAAACTTAATTAATTAAGAGAAAACAAACGAAAGCTAATTTGTATTTATGAATGAGAATCTAAACATTTTATGGTTTTAAGTACTTACATAACCTTTATTATTATACATTCCAAATATGTATACATAAATATAAAGCACCTTTTCAATTCGCTATGGCAAATTAACAATTAAAAATCTTTTAATAGCATACTATACTAGGATGGTATTATAAAACTAAATAATAAATTTCCTTGAATCCTAATTATATTAGAACGTTGCATCAAATATTAAAAAAATCTTCTTTTTCTTCTTAATTATATAACAGTAATAGTTGTTAACATTTAAAAAACTTCTTAATTTAAATTCTATTTTTTTCTAATAATTTGTTTATTAATCTATTTAGGTAGTTTTCACATTGTACGTACAAAGTATGCACTTGTTATTTGAGTAACAATATAAAGATAAGCTTACGTAAGTTGTTTCTTTTCAATTACGCTTTTTGTTTATTTTGTAAATATTTTCACCTCGAGCTACGCCAGAGACTGCTATTACATCCTGAATTGCAGGAAATAATAAATTAAAAAAGTATATATAAATTTACACAATATGCCATATGATTATGTATATCGAAAGTGAGAACAAATCATTTACATTTAGAAACTTTCATCGACAGATTATTTTCTGGTTTATCTTATAAGTAAATGCTTTTTGTTAACGTTTTCCCACTAATGTTTTCTTTTGGACAATTTATAATTTAAATTTTAATTCTTCAATTTAAAAAGTGAACGAGTTGGTAACAACTAAATTTTTATTTTCATTTCTTGCCTTCGTTAAAAATTGCAAAAACCGTAAAAGTAGTTTGTTAAACTAACAGCTAACAATAATATTATTATTAGACACAGGTACTTAACAATGATAGCCATTGTTAACACACACAATTATGAAAAACTAATGAAATTTTCATTTGTTAATTCAATGAAAAGGTTTTAAAATAAAATGCTTTACAAGAATTATATTAGTAGGCGATAATTAAATTGGCTTAAATTAAAAAGAAGAAAAACATAGATATCGCGCAAAAGATATTGTAATTGGTGTGACGTCATTTGATACGACCACTACATATTGTCGTTGTTCATCTACAACGTTTTTGTATTTTCATTTTTTTTCTAAAAGTTTTGTTTTTTTAAAGAAACTGTGTACTTTTGGTTCTAATTTTCTAAAGTTGATTTATCAGTAGATACGGAAAAACCATCCTTGTAAAGCAGCGACGAAATTTGGAATAATCATTTCGAATTTGCTATCTGAGGTTATACCATACTTTGGTCGGAAGTGAAACAATTAATGCCTCGTTATTTATATTATTCTGCTTTTCTTGGAAAACCTATCAAAATGCTGAAGGTAATCAAACATTTTTCTGCAGCAATGAATTAGTTAAATATTGGCTAAAAGTTACATTGAGATTTCTTTACTTGCTGTGTATAGCTAATTTAGCCTTCATCTAACCAACTGATGATACCAGATATACCAGAACGAAAGTAGTAAAATCTCTAAGTAAAATTGATAAAAAGATCTATAAAACGGCAACTACATGAATTTATTTATAACAATAAGTTTTTAGTCAAACAACTTCTAAGGGCGAAATACGTTGAAAAGTTCGTTTATCAATAGCCCCAGTACAGATGGATTATCTTACCAACCTATGAAGTGGAACGGAACTATAGCGTCACAATCGTCCAGAAAAGAAGATCTATCTTGTCATACACCATACTTTCAATAAATAGGGCTTTTTAGATCAAACTTAAAACGATACCCTTACGTCTCAAGATGAACTTTCCGAAATCAGCTCGAATTCGTTTTTTATGATATCGTACACAATACAGGTTTGCTTGCCCCAAACTACTACAAGGTGCTCTTGAGACTTAAATACAATACACAGATGACCAAATGGCAATGAAATAATATAACAAAAACTTGAATCAAGTTTTTACTTTCAAGTTTTAAATCTGCCTCTAGTAGCATAAACGATAGGCAGATTCTGAAGGCGAGTCCATCAAGATCGCAATATAATTATTACTATGGTTTTTCTAACCTAAACTACACGTTGATGTAAGTATCTTGCAGTGCGAACGTCAAAACTAAATTGTCCACTTTTGATCTAAGCGGATGTGGTGCTTTTTTCACTATCAAAACTTAGATCCAAAGAATCAAAATCAAAAATACCTATGTTCTGCCTGTAAATAAGATCAAATACATTATCAGCAGTGTTGCTTTCCGCTCCGAAGCTTCCTCGCTCAATAGACTAGGTAGATTCATAGTTGAAATATCAAGAAATCATTTAAAACAGAAATAGCTATCCAAATTTAAATTGCTGCTCGAAAAGGTATACTCCCCTTAAGAGTACTTGAATTTTTGGCCCTGACCTAAAGGATCAGAAATGCCTTAGAGCAAGAGACAAAGATCGCCTTTAGCAGTTATGTGTAATGTGGAAAAAACTTAACTGCAAAACCCTCATGTTCTGTTGTTGGCTGCTATTTTCTAGAATTTCCGAGATATATAGATTAAAATTGTTAAGTCTAGGTATACCAAGGTGGAGGGTTAGTAATAAACAAAGGCATGCTGCGCAGTTTTAGTTAATCCGTACACTATAGAAGTGTTTTCATTATCCCATCAAGTTGACACCAATATCAAAATAGTGCATAAGGATTTATGAAAGCTTTACATACTGGTAATAAGCATTGAACCCACCCTTGCTGTTCATTATCACCGAATTAAAACAGAAGAAGTTGAACTCGGAATTCATACTTCCTAAAAACAAGTAGCGCATTTCGGTAAGCATAAGTTTAAAGATACAAAACGTGAACCTATTCGCTTTATTATGTGAAAGTCTGAAGCTTTGAGACGCGACCTAACACTATCTATAATAATCAAGACCGCCAATTACAAGCTGCAGGTCAAAACGATGTAGTTCCTAAATCTTCAATAAAAAATAATGTCTTGCTCTTATGTTGCTGTTGCTGTTATCATCCAATTGATCTTTTCTATGATATTAAGAACTGAAGAATATCTAGAAAGCAGATATACTAATCAGAGTGTACCCCTACCAATCTCCGTGCATAACCCCCATAAGAAGATTGAAGAACCGGCCTGCCTAGCTCCTTTAAAAAAAGTTAAAGAAAGGGTAAAACTCAAACTACTTATCTCTCTACCCAGGTTAGTTTCCAATAGGAATTTCTGATTCGGATACGGAGCGGACCATGGTTCACAGACAAATGCGAAGATGCGGCAATTAGGGTGTTTAACCATCAGTCAAATAAAGTATATAAAACAGGGGTAGGTGACGGGTACATATGGATACGATTAGGAAGAGTCACAATATATGGATATTATATACCATCCAATATAACAATACAAGAAAACGAAAGAATCCTCCCAAATCTGAAGAGCAGCACGAGGACTCACAAGAAAGAGAGCAAGATAATAATATGTGGAGACTTTAATGCAAAATCTAAAGTTAAAGAAGAGACATACAGCAAGAAGAATTGGAAGTAGCAAAGAGGCGGATGAGCCAACCTTTGTAAGAAGAAATTTGCAGTCAATTATAGACTTAACCATCAGAGCTGCCAATGTGGTTGATAACATAACAACTGGGGCGTAACACCTGATGAAAGCTTGAGTGACCATAGAAACATTATCTTCGAGATAGTGGTATCAAAAGAAAGCCAAAGAATTACGCAAAGCGGGCAGAAACAGAACAACATGTTGGGGTGGAAAATAAGAAACCAGGACAATAATGCACACGATTTCCAAGAAAACCTTAACATGGAGATAGAGAGGGTTATACAGCAAGCCGCAAAGTATACTGCCAAAGAGTAGGAAAACACATGCAATGCCACGTATCCAAATAAAATGATAAACAAGGCCAATAAACGTCCCCTTTATTGGTAGAGCAAGAAAATTACAGAATTAAGGGAAATATGTCTCAAAAGTAGAAGAAACAAATGCAATATAAGCGAAGTAGAGAAAGAAAGACTCTACGCAGAATTTTGAGGAAAGAAATAAATAAAGCCAAACAGATAGCGTGGGAAGAAATATGTAACGATGTAGACAATGATATCTGAAGACAAGGATATCGCATCGTAACAAGTAAAATTAATATGGCGGCAAGAGTAGAACTTAGTGAAGAACAAAAGATGCAGGAAGTACAAAACCTCTTCCCAGAAGATAAAGAATACGATTGGAATACATTACTTCCATTAGATAAAAGTTAAAATAAACAAGAAGTACATTTTACAGAAGAAAAGTTAGTACTAGGAGCTTTAAAGCCACGACCAGAAAAGGTTACAGGATTGGAAAAAATACCTGAAGAAGTAGTCCAAATGACGGCCTTAAAAAACTGGGATATTGTCTTCAGGTGCTAAATAAACTTATGAAAGAGAGAGACAGGAAGCAAGAGAAGAAGGATTGAGCGACAGACAGTACGGTTTTAAAAAAGAGAGGAGCACCAACACAGGCAATTATAGGAGCAAGGATCTATGTCTAGTGACTATGGGCTACTTCACGGAAAAAATGATGGAGGAACCAAAAAAAAAACGGCTACTAAAGTACGTAACTAGAATCAGAGGTAGCTACCTCAAAGATAGACGGCTAAAAGTAACGGATATGAAAAGGTAAAGATAAAGAGAGGAGTACCACAAGGATCTGTCTTGTGTCCCCTCTTATGGAATACATTTTATGACAATATATTACGCTTAATAATGGTGAAGAATGCTATCACGATAGGTTATGCAGATTACAGCGAAGTGATAGTTAGAGCTGGAAAACAAAGCAAACAGTACGATGCACAGTCTAAATGATTGACTAAAGAAAAACAGTTAGCCCCACAGAAGACGTAGGCCGAACTATTAATAGCCAGAAGAGAAATAATAGACATGAGTATACAAGTTGAACACATCCAAATAGCGAGGATGGAGACCTTAGAATGCCTAGGTGTGGTTTTTAATAAAAATATGTCTATGGCACCGCATGTCGGACATGCAAGAGAAAAAGCTGAAAAAGCAGTAAAACAATTGGGACAATTAATGCCAAATATTGGAGGTCCTAAAACGAAGAAAATAATTGTAATGGCATCAGTAATATATTTAATAGTATTATACTCGACACCAATATGGAGCAGAATAATCAAGAAAAAGAAATACAAGATGGTATTAGAAGAAATACAGAAGAAGATGCCGATAAGAGTTGGATGCTCATGCAGGACCGTATCCACGAAAGTCCTCCACAGGTAATCACGGGCACGTTGCCAATCGACCTAATGGCAGAGAAAAGAGTCGAATTACATGATAAAACAGACAGGCGCAATAAAAAGGAAATATACGAAGACATGAGCAATAAATGGCAAGCCAGATGAGAACGATTGCAAAGAAAGGCCGAGTAAACAACAAAAAATTATCCCCAACTTAAATACTTAGATTCGAAGAAAACACGGCGAAATCTACTAGCACATAAGACAAATAGCAGGCGGTAAGCCAATAATGGTATTGTGAGATGGAGGATAGTGTGAAACATACTTTATATGAATATAAGATGAAATAGGTACAGAACTGCAATGGAATTAGGGACAAGAGCAAATATCAACTCTGAGTGTACCATCGACCTCATGATAACGAGGAAAGAAGACTGGGAAACGATGGCTCTGCAAATAAAAAATCTTATAAAAGAAAAAAGAAGACGAAAGGAACAGAGAAAGAATTAATAGGAATTAATAAATTTTATGAAGTGACATATCATCTAGCATCTCGTCTAGTGTGTGCCTTTACAAATTCATTTTTAAAATGGTAAATGCTTCATTGCCTTGATTCGATACCTTAGAATTTATTTTATAAATTGCTTTCAACCTGTCAAATTGCAGACGATTAACTGTTCATCAGTGAAATAGGAACATCCTGTTCTCGCTTGCAAAATAGCGTTGTGCATGTGAATATCTTATTTGCCAAAAAGAATTTTTTGCGTTTGTGCGACTTTCTTCGTCGGAGTTTATTCAGTCCACAAGTCCGTTCGAGTCCTGAAGACCCCTCCCGCAGAAGGTTTTTCTTAGGCCAATTCTACATCAACTCAAGTATAGTGCGTGGGTGTAGTTTCCGTTGTAGGGGAGTTCCTGCTTATGGTAATTTTATCGCGAGCTCTTCATTGTTTACCGTAGGAATCCACTACAGAGAGTAGATTTCCCAGTGCAGTTATCGCTGATCGCATTGGACCACAACACATTCCAAACAATTTAATACTTTAATTCACTGGTATTCAAGGAGACTGCCCCTTATCGTTTCTGATGGAATTTTGCTAAAATCGAGTCATGGTTTCTGCAATTGTGGCCTTCAGAATATTTACCTATCGAGTCCCGTTCACAGTTCATACAAGGAATTATTGTACTGACATTTAATATTGCGTTCCTAGTGAACTCGAGAGGTAACCCCTTTGGTTGTTCATTAATTTAGTCAAGATTTTCACACTAGAAGTTGGTTGTTCCAACCTTCTAGATAGCCAGCCGTCGAGATCGTAGCGGTGCCTAGAGATTTCTACATCTTGCCGCAATCCTGCATTTATTTTAAAATAAACTGTGCGCGAACCGAACTAAATTATTTGTGTAGTGCTAGCAAAATGTTAAGGAGTTTAATGCATTCACGGATTAGCAGATATAACTGATTAAGTAAATTCAAACTTATCAACTTGTATTGTTCAATCAAAATTAGCAACAAATTTTACAAGTTAAAGTCCGTATAGTTGGCTTATGTCGAGGCCAAACTATTTAGAGACAAGCACGATTATCGTCATTGGCGCTCAACGATTTTGACTCATTTTCCTATTTTGTCATTAAAGAGTAAGCGCACCACAGAGTGTACGGCCGAACCACCCTGTCTCCAACCTGCCGAGTTAGCCAACAGGAAGTTTAATTGTATGTTAACGGTAAGTTTCCACCCTAAGGTCACTAATTCCCATTTTCCGTGTCAAAATCACCGAATTTATCTGAAGTAGTTTAGTTTTTACCACCGAGATTATTTCTCCCAATTGAGAGATTAAATAATTCTAGATGGATTATAAATACAATTTAAAAACCATATTGATATTGAACATTCAATGAAGACAAAAATGGGAATAATCAAATGACTATCGCCTAAAATTATATCAAACAATTTAAAACGTCCATTTTCATATTAATCCAAAATTAACGTAATTATGCACACTCCACAAATTTGTTTATTTATTATTATTAAATTTTCCTGTATTAAAATATTTTGCACAAACTTCTACTAAACAAGCACTTAATAAAGACTTCCTCTTCTTATAATACCGTAAAGCTGTGCCTCTAAATCTTTAATATAAAGTTCTAAAATTGTTTGTACTATAATAAAAGATTCCCCTCTATAAAGGAATTCCAGCATCAGAATTGTTATCTAACTTCTCTTTTGAACTAATAACACATTCTCCTCCTTGTTTGATTGCAGCCTTCGTTGTAATTTAAATTTTTATGACCCCTTTGGTAATTATAAAACGAGGAAAAGAGAAATTTAATGATTGCAATTATTTTCGTTTTTAAAAGATGCTAATATGTATGTTAAAAAGATTTCTAATATTTAATTATTATTAGCTTCGCTCATATAAGTAAAGTAATGAATATTATTTTTTTTGTATAACCAACAATTTCTCTTTCTTGCAAGTTATTTCTTTCTCTATAAAGAGATAAAATAGAAATTGATTTCAGAAACCATCTGTACCTTACATATTATGTAGTATAGTGTAGAAATCTTAATACCTATACTTGGTTTGTAGATAAACATGCACCACATTACTTTTAATTGTGGAATTTCAATAGCGTTGTTATTGTTGAATTCTAATTGCATTTGCGACATTAATTTCATTAATATTCATTTATTTGCCTATTTATTTATTAAATGGCATTGATTAATAGTTGTTCCATGAAGAGAGAAAAAATCGAATAATAATAATAATTGCAGTTCTACTTTTTATTTAATTTAAATTGGTATTGATTATAATGAGTTATGTAGGGAGCGTATCGTTTTAATTGAGTACGGGGCAACAACGGTTGGAAATTAAAATATTAGATTATTACGGTCCTGAGCGTACAAATTTGTTTAAACGCTTAGTTAGTATTATTAGTGGAAGATCTCAACAAGAAAGATTGTAATCGGCGATTGTAATAGCAACCATGAATGTAACGCGTAAATTGGCTGTTTTTGGTATGAAAGTTATAAGACATTTTCTACACAATGTAGAAAACGATATCTATGTGGAATAATAATCAGAAAAACGAGTAGATGTTTATTATGACAATATAATTTTAGAGATAAGGTTTTTATTAGTTCTTTCCTTATTATGAATCTGTAGCTTCCATCTTGTTTTATCATCCCGATGCTACTTTTGGAAGAAAATAAAAAAAGAGGTTTTAAAAATCTTAGTATCCTATGAACAAAACAATCAGATTATTATCTTATATTCTTCTTTATTTGTTTTTTATTTTTCTTTTTCTATTTCCCTTTTGGGAAGTCGCGGTGAATCTTGTTTTCAACAACCTCGTTTTGGTTCTTAAGATTGTCAGTGCATTCCGACATTTACTTCTGAGCAAACAATTAAAACTCTTTTCTTAATTTGTTTTATTAGTATTTTTGCAGTTCACTGACTATAGAACTGTAAAATAAGCAATGTGCATTCATTTGGAAAAAGACCGATTAAAAAAGACAGCATCGGTTGCTTTTTAGCGTTTCGAAAGCAACACTGCTGATCTGTGTGCACCGATGCCTTAACGATTTGTGAAAAATGGCAAGATTGCTAGCCTAATGCAGGAATTTAAAAATTCCACCTTATCAAACAGCTTGGAAGAAAATCACACTACAAACACTGGCGGACACCAAGTGAACACGAACATAAAAGACAATTCCGTTTTAATTGAAAATCTAAGAAAATCTAAAACCTACACCGTTTTAATGTTTATCTACAGTATGTAATTGGCAGACCTAATTATTCTAGATAGTGTTAAAAAAAAGAATGAAGAAGGGCAGATCTCCTGGCCACGATGGACTGACCCCTGAAATGTTGAAGTATATGGGCCGGACAGGTCTGCAGGTTCTACTCAGGGTCTTTCGGTTGGTCTACAGACCAGAAAGGATTCCTAAGAACTGGCATTAATAATACCAATTTACAAGAAGGAAGACAATCGAGACTGTGGCTACTATAGAGGCATCTCCCTTTTAAGTGTGGCTGGCAAACTGTACTCCAGCATCTTAGAAGTGAGGCTACGAGCGGTTTTGGACAGCAGGCTAGCAGACTCTCAGTGCGATTTTAGAGAGGAGAGGAGCATCCAGGACTTTAATTTCGTGATTCGACAGATAGGAGAGAAAGTCATGAAATACGATTGTTAGGTACATCAGGCGTTTGTCGATTTAGAGATGACGTTTGATTGAGTGCCAAGAAATGCGATCTGGCAACTGTTACAGCAACATAAAGTTCCGGAAAGGGATGTGGCAGCAACTAGGAGCTTGTACAGCTACTGCTAAAATTATGTAAAGACAGCCAATGAAAACTCTGACTCATTTACAAGTCAGGGTTTAAGGTAAGGCTCATTGAGCCCCTTTCTAATAGATAAGGTCATCAAAAATTGACGTGAACAGGTTAGGAAGTTTAAGCTGGGACAATACAGATTGCAACCAGTATTCGTAACCGAGTTCACCTGTGCCGATAATGTAGCCGTACTTGCATCATCTGCTAAAAAGTTACAGTTCACTCTAAATGTGTGGAAAGAGGAGCTGAAGAGAGTCAAGGTGAAAATTGGTATAACAAATATGATCTCGGCAGCCAGTGGAAAGACACAACATTCTTCTCAGGCATCAAAAGCTCAGAACAGACAGATGCCTTTAAGTACCTCGAAAGCTTTGTAAGCCAGGATAGCTAAAGAGTAGAATCACGGTAGCTGGTCGTTTACTCAATGGCATCAAGTTTCGGCTTTTTGAATAGTCGTACCATATCAAAAAAGTCAAACTATCGGTCTAAAACTCTATATACCCCCTAACACTACTCTATGACCATAAAAGTTGGGTGATGACCCAAGGCGCCCAAAGCAAAGTGTGAAGGCAAGCGCGTAAAATCGGCGGGAAAAGTAGGATGGATCACATTAGAATCCAAACGATCCGCAATTCTCTAATAGTAGAGCCAGCCAAGAATAAAATAGAGAGAGATGGTTCGACCATGCTAAGCGGATGGTGGAAACCAGGGATGTTAAGCTGAAGGCAACAGAAGAAGAGGTAGACCCAGAAAGACGTGGACGTGGAGAATGACGTCGTTTGGCCCTGGATAAGACGGTCTGGAGACGTCTCTGCGCTGCCCCCACACCTAGCAGTACAAGGGGCTAGGACTAAGTAAATAAAAATGTAATTGGCAGACCTGATTATTCTAGATAGCGTTAGCTGACGTCTAAGATTAAGTTTTTTACAAAATAGAAAGAACAGGTTCAGATTCTGCATTTCGATGCGGCTATAGAAATGTCCGGCTTGTGATTTTGCTTTTAAGAGATATAAAATTTGAAAGAACAGAAGATTTTAAGTATTTGAATGCTTTTAAAGAAGCAAGAACTTTCACATATTTGCGTATTCTGCATCTTACAGCTAGAGAAGAGAGACCGTCGACTCTTGATGATCTTGAAAGATCAAAGAAGTTTGTTTAAAAATTGCAGAAATCGCCACAGACCAATTAGGTAGAAAATATAATGAACATTAATTTAGCTTATCAGAATCCATGATTTCTGTCACTGTAGTTATCCCTTACTGCTCTAGTCTTCTTTCTGGATGGTGCTGTTGTGAAAATTGGAGGTTGAGTATTTAGTGTTATTTTGGTGCTGCATTGTCCATCCTACTTGAGGACATTTTTCATGGTGACTTTCTATAATAATCAATTATAGATTGATTACATGGTTGAAGTACTGTTAAACTTGCCGAAACTTAGACTAACTTGCTGTAATTTCTAGTTCACATCTCAGCCATTTACTTTGTAAAAAGACAATATATGACGGAGACAGCTTTCCTTGATGTGTAGGATGTCTATCAACTTCTTTTGGTTCGATCCGGTGGCAGTGGAATACGTCAGATCTAGTTAGATTAGCTAGGATCGAACTCTTCCATAATATACGGATAAGGATTGATTACTTAAGACTGCGTCAGAAGTCCTGGCATCGCATGTCAGGCTAGGTGCGAACCACATATTTTTTTTAATTGTTTCTAAATATTATTTGAAGTATTATGAAGCTAGTCTGTCGAGAAAAGAGACCATAAAGCAGGAAGAGTTACGGATGAGGAAGTATTTCACGTTAATGGCAAGTAGAAAAAAGATGTAACTATCCGCTTAGATTAAGAAGGGGAAATTTTGTTTTCATGTTCGAGCTTGTTCTGTTGTTATACGGGCCAATCCGCCCCAAGGTCAAGTTTTCCCATCTTTGACTTAGATTATAGGCGTGTTCAGTATCAAAAGTACGTGACATAGCACGCAGACAATATGGCACCGCTCTTGGTAGTCGTAACTGGGTATGGAATTTTCGCAAAACTTTCATCGAAATCTATAAAACTTTCGGGACAATTTTGCATTTATTGTGAAGATTTATGGGTTGAAGGCTTACTTAACATTGTTGAAAATCCTACTGTAATCACTTTTGGAATTTCCGAGGTAGGATTTTCATTTTTTGTCCACACTTTTGTCCACATTTATCCTTTTTGTTGTAGAAAGTCTATAAGGAGAAATCTTTACCTGACATTTTTGAAATCTCAACTGAAGTCACGTTTTGGAGATTTTGAAAGTTATAATTTGTTTGAAATGAAATCGTCCATTCACGGAAGACTTGCACTACTCATGTAGAAGCTTTGTTTACAATTAGATAATTACATTACTACAATCGTATTCGAAATAATTTTCTTCTGAACTACTGTGGTCATATCATCAGTATCGAGAAACATTTCAGAATAATTTTATATGCCTTCGTGGCTGTTGTTGAACTTTATTTTTGGAAATAAAATTAGAGAAAGTATTGCAGGGGACCAATCCAATTTGTAAAAACGTGGGTCTGACTAGCTGGACTGTTTTAATTTCGAGATGTTTCAGATGTGAATCAAGAGAATGTTACATTCAGCAGACTAGTTATTACATCTAAGTATAAATGCCTGCAAACGTGGCCAGTGCTCATTGGGTTGCCACTTATACTTTTTTATGTTCCTACTGGAACTTGGATTACTAAGCGAGACTGCTAAACGTGATGCTTTCAGCTTGATTCTCAGCTTCTAGTACATTGACAAACTTGCAAAGCTACTGTATTTCCTCTTATTATGCATATCTCTTGTATTTTTTCTTCTAAAGCATCGTCTTCTTCTCGTCTATCATGATGAAGTGAACAGTTGCTGCTCTTCTTTTGACGGCAACAACCTCCGGAATGCAGTATTTTGTTGCTTCAATCCTTCTTGTCTTATTGTCAGTTTTTGTTTTGAGCTTTATTTGATAACCATGGCTCTAATTAGTTTTAACCATAAATACCGGAAATCCCTCGCATTATCTATATTCAATATAATAGCTAAATGAAAGAACTTTGTTAAGGTACGTGAATTTTGACCCTTTTGGACAACTTTAGATTTAAATACATTTTCTGATACATTTCAATGATATCATAATCGAAAGGGTAAGTGGTCAGAAACTATTGCAATTACATTCCTTAAACACTGATGAGAATAGTTTTAGAAAATGTAAAATACTCGACTAGCGATTCTAGAGAAGTTGATTTGGCCTGTAGCCGCTTTAAGCTGTTCCTCGCACTAGCACGTATTCCATTTCAGAAGCTGCAATTTCAAAATGGTACATTTCTGTTTGCAAAGATGTTAGGTTACATGGGATTCTCTTAGTCACGATAGAATTATTATACCGGTTGCCAATCACTTCATGGAATATAGGGAATGCCTTTGCTTAAGCAATGACATTTAGTTATGTAAGAGTAACTTCAATTATTTTTGTTACTAGGCATTTTGACAGTGACAGTTATTATTACAGAGACTATCTACAAACAAAAATAAATTGAAAACGTTCTCTGTCTTTGTTGCTGTCATAGAATTATCTATATTTGGCAAAATTCTAGGCAACATGTATTTTCATATAATCTGAATAAGAGCTTTGGAAAGTTGGAACTGGTGGATCACTTTTGTGATGATGAAAATTGTGATTTGCCATAATGTTTTATACTGCTATGGAGATTGTATTATGAAGTAAAAACTCTGAATGAAACATAGTTACGGATACTATGACTTTATTTAGCTCTAATACAAATGGTATTACAGCAATCGTCCTCAATCTTTTTTTTTGATAATAAAAAAAATCTACGGAAAATATATACAAGGTATCCCGCAAATAATTACGAACATTTTAATAGGGTTTTCAGAAGCTGTAGATAAAGCAAAACGCACCTACAGACTTTTTTCTGAAAACGCATTGTTTTCGATATGTGGGAAATTTTATTCATTTGCAGTAACTTGAGAATGGCTACTGCATGCTAAATTTAGATTTCCTATGCATATTGTTCAAAGATAATAGAAAAACAAGAATTTTAAATTTTGTTCGACTTTACTCGGAAAAGATGCACCTCATAAAAAAATACACGAGCATTTTTTTGTCTTTAAACAGACTTATCCGTGATGGCAGTAGCGAGCATGGAATTCACAAAAGCGTAAAACCCATGTAGAATATTTTAGCTTAATATTCCACGTTGTTTTCGAAGCATTGAGAAAACAGATTTTAAATGAAACTTTAATATCTTTTATCTCGGAAAGGTGCACTTTTGAAAAATTGTTTATCGGTATTTCTTGCTTTATTTTGAATTTCGTAATAAGCTCTCAAATTCTTCTTGACTATTTCCGGGACGCCTTGTGTATAGACTTACTAACAAATAATAAATCTACGAATGAACATATATCAGAAATTATAGGCTTCTTTGATAATCACAAGTTCCATATTCAAATATTAAGAATGATTGCTATTGGTTCGGATAGCCAAGCAAGCGTGGGCTCGATTTTTACTCGAATTCTGATTTGTATAACTGATAATTTCTTTGATAATTCTTAATAGTTTGGCAGTCCATTGCTGCGATGACACTTTAAGACACGTATAATTCTAGAGGTTTCAACTATCCTTGAAAATTTTTAAGGACTTTCAGATTTTCACTTCTTCGGCGTAGTGTTGTGTTCTAGAAAGTGCGACGTATTTGAGTTTTGAATCAGAAAGCGCAGTGGCTCTATAACTGTACGCAATAGCTGATATGTTCTTAAGAACCTCAGATGCTTGCCAATGACTAGAAAAGTCTTTTACAAGGCCATCAAGGGTTTTAACACAAAGAATTATGTAAGTTTTCGGTGTAAGATTACAGTAGAAAGTAAAGTAGTACAGATACACAAATGGCAGATTAAACCTTGAAAAGTCAGTGATGTCCAAATGTCAGTCTCCACGTTATAAACCCTTCAGCAGTTTTTCTGCAGTAGAAAATCTCATGATATCTGACAGGGTTTTTGTCACGGAATTTTCTTCTATTGGACAAAGATCATGGCATACTACATCAACCTTCGCCGAGGCTTGGTACTATCGGCCTATTCCCTTAAAGTCTGACCTTGCATCTTAATCCTCTATGTAGTGTCCCTCAGTACTGACAATTCGTCCTCATCAATGGACAAAAATATTTGCCACAAAAAATTCTGATGTAGACGTTATATTATTGACGTAAATAGCTAGGATTAATTACTTGTATGGCAATTTTGTGACAAAAACAATTTTGCAGTTGTAAGATTTTAAAATACAAAGTAAACTATGTAGTCCAGTCAACGAAGGGGTTATAGAGAACATAGAAAGGGGGAGAATTTTTCTCTTGAGGAATGTGTTGCGGGTAGTTAGGAGGCAAAGATACTAAAAGTCCCGCTCCTAGCCTTGCCGCTTCAGGGGTGGAGGGAGGTGGAAAAGTCCCTCTTTTCGGTTTCTTGCTTATAACCCGGAAACGGTGCGTCGTACGGTAAGAAGTATTGCATACAAACTAAAAGATAATTAAATTTCCTACAAAACTATTTATATTCATTTTCTTTCTATGTGTTATAGTTTTCGAGATATTCGCTAGCGAAGATCGATAATTTTCGAAAAACTTTTTTTGCCTCACATTTTTCGTCAAACTTGTACTTCTAACTCCCCAGCCTTATGTTTTACAGAAAAGTCGCCAGACAGAAAATCGTAGAGCATTCAGTCTCCTTTAGAAATACGTAATAGTTACTAATTTATCTTCTACAGGTCAGAGGTTACAGCAATTTGAAGTTTTTGGATATATTTCGGAATTTTTCAAGAAAAGTCAATGAATGCCCAAAAGGGGGTTGTAGAGGAATTCTTCTCTTGAGGAATATGTTGCGGGTAGTAAGGAGGCAAAGATACTAAAAGTCTCCGCCCCTAGCCCTGCCGCTTTAGGGGGGGGGGGTTGAAAGGTTTCTTTTGTCGGTTTTTCGCTTATAATTCGGAAATGGTGCGTCGTACGCTGAAAAATATTCCTTACGAAATAGAAGATAATTAAATTTCCTACAAGAATGTTTCTATTCTTTTTCTTCATATGTATTATAGTTTTCGAGATACTCGCCAGCGCAAATCTGTAATTTTTAAAAAACTTTTTTTGCCTTGCATGTTTCGTCAAAGTTGTCTTGGCTGGCCAATATCTCAGAAACTATAACACATAAAAAGAAAATGAATATAGACAGTCTTGTAGGAAATTTAATTATGTTTTAGTTTGTATGGAATACTTCTTACCGTACGACGCACCGTTTTCGAGTTATAAGCAAGAAACCGAAAAGAGGTACCTTTCCACTCCCCTCCCCCCTTGAAGCGGCATGGCTAAGGGCAGGGACTTTTAGTATCTTTGCCTCCTAACTACTCCCAACACACTCCTCTAGAGAAAACTTCTCCCCCTTTCCATGTCCTCTACAATCCGCTTTTGGGCATTCATTGACTGGACTAATGGTACGTATCAGATATTTGTAGAAATGTGTTGCATCAATGGGATTTAATGCACAAAGGTATATTATTGAACAAAGTTGTTGGACAAACGAAAAACTAAATATCTGCCGGAATATTGTATGTACCAGCCAGAATTGCAGTGTCACAACTTTCAACGCCAAATAGATTTTATTTGTCCCGAATTTTCTTTTTCTACATTCTACATACATCCCCGTCTGGATGTTATTTTAGGAAAATCGTTTGAAAAAAGTTTTGGAAAGTTGTCTCGCCACGGATTGCTTAATGACCTAACAGAGCGCGCTTTATTGTTGTTGACATCCTATCTGTACTTGAATCCGTTAAACCAGTGTGATCAGACAGTATCTTCCTCATTCCATGGAAGTCTGGAAAGACTTTGCGTTGGGATACTCTGACTGCTTCTTATATCCCAAACTTCAAACAAATCTGAAAAGGCTGCTCGTATGGGATATGATCGCAAAGACTCTAGATATCCTTATTGCTTTGTTTTTGTATCATTTTCTGTTGAGACTTTTGGATCCTGGAGCATGAGTGTAAAACATCTTGTAAAAGAGTTAGACGCTAAAATCAAAGACACTAAAAAAATTTCTACGGCAGCAGTTTTATAACCTAAAGACTCAGAAAGAAAATCCAGCATCAGTTCTGGGAACACTACTGAAGGAAACGTTTCTTTCTTATTTTAAAAATTCAAATTTGTAAATGAGAAACATTCTTTTTACTCTCAATAACAATTTAAATTCAAATTCCAAAATACCACATAGAGGGTCGTTGTCAGTAAATCGAAAAAAGCCGAATGCACCGGTCATATCAAGTGTCATGAGAAAAACATGGTCATTACGACCTCTATTTAAAAAGCTAGTTTGAGGGTGACCACACTGTTGCTACCACTGTAAAACATATCGTCAGAAACAATCATAAATGTTATAAATCTCAAGATTTGGAGATTTAGATATTTATAGCAGCGTTGGTTGTAGCTGATGAACTTCCTTTCTTCCGCCATTTCGACTTTTAGTTGATGATTTTGCGAGGAAATAAAGTAGAAAAAAGGCCAAAGTAAAACAAAAAAAATCGCCAAGATGGATTTTGATGCGGTTTGCGGCAATCGATTCTGTGAGTTGTCTAGAAAAAATGCTTCGTTTGGTTTTTTGACGTTTTTTGTTATTGCATTTCTACAGAGGAAAAGGCATCTTTTTGGATGTACTTTGATAAAAAAATCGACAAAATGAGCCAAAATGGGCCAGATTTTCTTATTGGGGATTTTTGGGTCGCTGATCACAAATCCGGCATTAGTTTTCCGGAAAAACCATCCTGGCCGTGCAAAATTGGAAAATTTTGCCATTTTTCTCATGTTTAACCGCTTTTAGGTGGCAGTTCATCTCGCTTTCAATGTAGTCGGCATGTTTGGAACCAGTTTTTACTGTTGCAGTAAAAATTGCAGAAAACTCGTGGAAAATCATTGGGAAATTTTCAAAAAAAAACGTGTTTCATGTCGATTTCAGGCTAATAGCATGCTGCTACTTCGAAAATAACAACGAAAACATCTAGAAAATATATAGTTTTCAAGAAAATTTTTATATGCGTGCACTCCTTCAGATATGTATGTACAATACATATTATATCTATATATAAAAAATTTTCTTGAAAACTATATTTTTTCTAAATGTTTTCGTTGTTATTTTCAAAGTGGCCACATGCTATCACTCTGAAATCAACATGAAACACGTTTATTTTTAAGATTTCCCAATGATGTTCCACGGGTTTTCCGCAATTTTTACTGCAACAATGCAAACTGGTTCCAAACATGTCGACTACATCGAAAGACCCAAAAAAAACTATCTAGAACCCATTTTCGAGCTGAAATTCCAAAATTTTTTCCGGAATTGAGCAAATTTTTTCGATTTTCCACGCCCAGGGTGGTTTTTTCGAAAAACTAATATCGGATTCGTGATCAGCGACCAAAAAAACTCCTAGGAACCATTTTCGTATTCAAATTCAAAATTTTCACGAACAAGAAAAATTTTTCCAGGAATTAGGCCAGATTTTTTGTTTTTCCACGGCCAGGTTGACTTTTCCGGAAAACTAATGCCGGATTCGTGATCAGCGACTCAAAAAAACCTTTGAGTTTGGCTCATTTTGTCGATTTTTTTTCAAAGTGCATCCAAAAAGATGCGTTTTCCTCTGTAGAAATGCAATAACAAGAAACGTCAGAAAACCAAAGGAAGCATTTTTTTCTAGACAATTCACAGAATCGATTGCCGCAAACCGCATCAAAATCCATCTTGGCGATTTTTTTTCGACCTTTTCTGCTTTATTTCCTCGACTATATAATGTGATATGGAATTTAATTTCAAGCAATTATTATAATAAACATAAAGAATAATAAAAAACTGGTAAAAGGTATGCAAAGTATTATACAACGCACTTAAGAAAAAAAAATACAAAGAGCTGCATTTTTGCATTTTTTAAACTTAGGGCCAACGACCAAAAACAAAAGCAACTGTGGATGGTCGACGTCGAAGAAAAAAAAAGCAAATCGAATTTAAAACATTTGAATTTTGTTTGAACAGGTCCCCTACTATGTTAGTGCCTGAAATTTACTAATTACTTACTAAAGTAAAACCCCTGAAACCCCGAAGAAGTTTCTGTATTTCAGAATTTTAAAAGAATTGCTACCGACCGACATAATAATCTTTCTTTGAGAGAAAAACTAAATGAGAGATTTAAAGACATGGATAAGAATTCTTCAGTTGCAAATAAACAAAACAACAAAGATATAAAAGAACGTTGTTTCAGTTCTAAAGAGTCATGTTGCAGCTGGAGTTCTTCAGTTCTTTTTATCTATAGATTACTTCTTGTGCGTTTCTCTAAGATGGTTGGTCTAATACTGATTATGTCGTTCTTTGGACCATCTACTGATAGCTTTCTTCAAGAGAACGACATTTAGGTTCATTAGGAGTCTGTCTGATACTATGTAAATTTCTTCTACAAATTTTCATTCTATTTGTAAACCAGATCGATTAATCGGATGGCAAATATTGCTGTTACAAATCAAGAATTAGGAGTGAATTTAATTACCAGATGTTTCAAGGAGCAAAAAGTCTTCCAAGGAACTACATAATTAAGTTTTCGCGAGGTTGGTACTTATGTTAGATGTTCTCTCCCGCAACATACATAGCTGAAATAATTTTGAAACCTATTTGCATAAATCCACATACAACCGGTGTTTTTTTCCATGCAGAAGAGATATGTATCTGTATAATATATCAAAGCGGTATTTTTATTTCACACTAGCGAAAAGCCTTTAGTAAAATAAAAAAACGACAAGATTTCCGAAGAAATATTTTAATTGAATAATACTGAGTTTTTTAGATTTAGATTATAATTACCTGATTTATTTGCTAAGGTGGCAAGATTTTTTCTGAATATTGTTATTTTTATTAGTGTTAACTGCAAATCTAAAAAATCCAATTTAATTTAAGAAACTATTCACATAAAATTTTTTGTGGCATAATAAATTTTCATAACTAGAATGTTTATGTAAAAAACGAAAACATCATAAACAACCGTGTAAGCAAAAAAGAAATACGTTACGCCTGTAATATGAGGAATTAAACATTCAAATTACCATAATATCCACATTATCTTGTTAGAAACGTAAACAAAAACCGTTAGAACTGTTTCGATTTCATTTGTATATAATAATAGAGACAAATATTATAAAATCAATAGCAGTTTATAAAAATAGCTTGACGAGGAAAAACTATTTTCCCACGATTCTTTAAAGGTTCTCTTTTTTATTTAATTTAACCAAAAATAACTTCACAACATCAAGCAGTTCATCAAGTTAAACCTGACAGTTAACATTTGTATTTTCTTGTTCTTCAGGTCATGTCTACTTTTTTACCACTTTAACAAACTCAGATTCACAATAACAATGATGATGATAATAATTGTTATGAAAACAAAAAAGGGAGTGAGTGGGTTTCTAATTAATTAATCTAGAATATTTAAGTCTGGCTATTTATAAAACTATCATGATTTATAAAAGAAATATTTATGTTGTATGTTATCATTTTTTGATATCAAATTGTAGTAAATGAACTCTGGTATTTAGCAATTATTATTTTGCAAACCGATACTTTTAATAGCCTCTCTTCATGATTTAGTAGTCCAATTAAACGATAATAAATACAATTACATGCATGTGTATATGGTATTTAAAATTTATCTGATACAACGAACAGAAGATATTATATCAATATCTTTTTATTGTTTATAAAAACCAATTTCACACATATTAAATATTGAAGAGAGAAATTTAAAGGTTTGTTAATTTTCAACAAAACTATAATTAATAAATAAAATAAAAGTGCATTGGCCCTGATTTTTTACTCGGTTTTTTTCTCAAGTTCATTATTAAAATTGGTAATTACGATTAAAAAGTAAAAAAAATCAGATAAAAATAGAACAAGGATATTTGTTAACATTATAGTAAATATCAGAAAATAAAGTGGAAAAGTTCATTTTAATGGAATAATAAAACAATAAATAGTTGAAATCTTTTCATTTATAATCTAAATGAACAGGATATTCTTGCCGCAATTTCTAGAACTTGAAATTCTGAAAGACTGGCTTCCATTTAAATGAATTTAATTCTGCAAGAGTCCATATGTATCCAAATGCAGCTACTAACCTCAGGAAAAATAAAACAATACAGCCAGAAACATAATGGCAAGCATAGAACTATATCTAGATTGATACAGTAACAAGGTTTTTTACCAGTGTGAAATGAACTCAACTTTTACAGACTTTTCACCAGCATGAAATTTTTTTTATTTTCAAAAGTCATCTTGCAAGTAACATAGAGTTCTCAAGTAACAATACTATTTGAACCTTTTGTTATGGATACATACACTGCATGATAAGCAATGAAATTTATCGTATGTTGGTTGGTATTACGTTACGCAAACCAGATTTTATGTGATCGTAACTTCACAGCAGAAAATGAGACAGAATTTTTCATGAAATTCCATTTTGATAATTGCTTCTATATAACGCACTGCCTTTTGTAGGCTCATTTTAATGAGTAAATTACTTATCGCTTTATCATGTTTGTTGTAACATCGTTTTTTAAATTGCAGTTCATTTCAATACCTTATTTAAATCGTAAAGATTATTATGAATCCAACTGTGTATAAACAAACTTTTTGTTTGTCGTTAGGGATGTTTCAATGTTACTCCTTGTTTGTTTTCTTTTTCAGCAGCACTCGTTCTGGAAGATTGAGTGTGTTACAACTTGTAGTAGGTAATCCTTGCATTATTGTGTCGTTACGGTCTATCTTCCCATAGTTGTTGGAAGAATTCCAGATTACCGAATGAACTCTTTAATATTCGAACTTAATTTTGAGTATGAATAGATTTAACTTTAGCTTGACTGAGTCTGTCAACGTTTGTTGTGTGAAGCTCTATGGTTTGTTCGATAAGCACAAGATTAATGTGACTTAACTAAATTTTAGACAGTATAGATTCAACAGAGTTGTACTGTAACCTACAACGGTAAGAATTCGTTATTTCTGGTTTTTCCTTTAAATTAAATTCTAGCTGAACTTGGAAAATCCGTTTCAAAACTAAGATTCTCCTCTGTCAATAACTAGGAAGTTCACAAGTGCGTATTCATCTTCGATTTTGGTCTAGTCGTCTAAAAATGACTCAACGAGCTTCTTGAACTTACAATTGGTCTGAGGGAAGTTCTGTACTTTTGTATCTTTGAAAGGTAGTCTGCTAGTTGGAGTAAATGGCAAAAAGAAAACTTCTATGTAGGTCAACTTTCAACAGGACTTGTTCATCTTTTAGACGGATGGATCACGTATGGATGACAGATAGTTCTCGGGAGCATGCATATATCTAAAAAACCCAGCTCTGCAAGGTGAAGATGCTTTGAAAAGACTTGCCACAACAAAGGCGGTTAGTTTCGTCTGTGCTTCCACGACAACGAAAAGACGGATGAACTCGCTAGAGTTGTAGCCGAAAACACTGCTTCTGGGAATTTTAAGGCAACAAATCATTTCAGTCGGTTTCAACTTGTCAAAGTTGAACTCCAAACCGGTGGTTTATACGTGTAGAGAAGAATCCAACATGCTCTCAACTTGTGAATGAAAAGTTGACTTCTCTTATCTGCTCTGATTCCTCATTTTAGTCGAGAAGGTTCGGTCAGAGAAGAGAGGAAGGAATAGTAGGTAATCATAAATGTCTTAAAGAGGATAGTAAGAAGCAATACAGAAAGAGTCCTTTGAAGGCCAATTTGCTAAGTTTGGGCTTTCCCGACTATAGCTACTACTACTTCTACTACATGGCCGTAAACGTATTTCCGATCGACAGAGCACCAGCAATTGTAGTCCCAGTATCCTCTGGGACAGTGGTGAGCAAACTTGGCACCAAAGTCAAATTGGCTAGTATAAAGATAAAAGAGGTTTGCATACTTCATAGCTCGAATTTCAAAATTGTTTAATGAGATTTTGCTGATAAATTTGCCAATTTGGCCCGGAGGTCAATTATGGGTCGTTTGCCGCTAATTTCTGATCATTGCCTAGAAAAGTTGCAATAGTGCAGGGGACTAGTAGCTTAAAAAAGAGAATTGTGGTCTGTAGTCTTCAATGATGAGAGCCGTTTCCGTTTGAGGATAAACGATGGCTGGATGGAGAAACTTCTGCTTTTAGCCGCTATACAAGAACGGCATGCAGGTCCTACATTAGAATTAGAAAGCTCATCATTGGTGTTTATTGTGAGGATGTTAACCAGTGCATGGTATATTTTAGACATCATTTGACCCATGTTATCATCAGACCTTCCATATATTCAACATTTCTGAAATTGGATTGTATGATATGCTTTTTGCCGTCGGCCATAGATAACAAATTTAATTAAAATGCAGCTTCCTGTGCAAAAAACTTAAAGTTACATTCCATATGAGGACACCCACATTTTTCTCAATTATTAATAGAGATAGGGAGAGGAGATTTGCAACGGGACTGAATTAACTCTTCAGGGCAAACTGGTTGATAAAAACGAAATGAGACGATCTAATTTTGTTTTTTTATAAATAAAAACTCGAAGTTTCTTATTTTCTCGAAATTGCTCCCATTCTTTTCCTGTCGAAATGATGAAGACGATTAGCATTAATTTATGTAGGCTCATTATTAATGAATACTGTTTAAATGTATGATTTTCGAGTTAGAAACAAAATTTAAGTTTTTTTAAATGCAAGTCATTATTGGCTTAGCACTATTGGAAAAAGAATGGCTGGAATTTCGTATCCTCGCTTACCACGGAACAGGTCAGTTGAGGTGACATATTGTCAGGTTTGTAGAGAGGGTCGCGGGATTGCTGAGTCTAGGTGCCGGAGAAGCCCCGTTAAAAAGTTAGGAGCAGTTTTGTAGAGCGCCGGTTTCACAATTTAACATACGAGTCTATGAGAGCGAGAAAAATGATGTCATTGTCATGCGCAAATCCAAAGTTTGTTGTAGTCAGTCAATCATCAAACCCTTCAAGGCATTGTTTGAGGCCATTGTCCGCGCTTACCCGTAGAAAACTTACCGCTGTTAGATATATATTGCTGTACAGAGGGACCCTCTTTAAAAATCCCCATATCTCAAGAAACTCAATTTCGGCAATTCCAAATGTTTTATTGCAGTTTCAATTATTTCGATAGGTTTGGTTAGGTTTAGGTTCAGGTTTGAATAGGTTATCCTATAGAATGTAATGCAATTTTAACAGAAATCTATGGGTGGAATCGGCGCTTTAGAAAAATGCTCATAACCTTTTAACGAGCCTTCTTCGGCACCTAGACGTGGTACCCCCGTGCCCTCTTAACAAGCCTGACAATATAACACCTACGGGGATACGGAACTCGAACCAAAAGAATATTTTCAAGAATGGCGAAAATATTTCAAAAATAGACATAATATTTTGAATGGGAGATTCCAAAACGAAGTAAGCTGTAAAAACAAAAAAAAATTGATAGTATGCGTAAATATTCAATATTTATCAAACTGTTTTTTGATTTAGTTCTCGATACTAAACTTATGGTTTCGAATCGATTTACAGTTAATTAAGCAAAATCGTTTAAACTTCGGTAATTTAGTCCTATACAAGGTTTAATTACACTCGACGGATATGTCAACTGTTTAATAAAATGAATACCGTCAAAGTTTTGTTTTCACAGCCTACTGTATTTTAGAATCTCCTCTTCAAGGTATTTTCGGGATATTTAAAAATGAATATATATCAAACTATATATTGTTGAAAAGTTCTTTGAATTCTTTTTCAAGTCAGCTGTGATTTGCATTTTAAAAAATTAAATTATGTCTCAAACATAAAAATGATAATTTTGAATTTTTGCTTATACAAAAGAAAGTTTCCGTTCTCATAACCTCAGCTCATTTTCTTCCTTTTGCGCCATGACAGCTCTAGTCCTACGAGGATAGTTTGATAAGTCTTTAGACTGACCATGAAGATGGCGCCACAGGTCAAAATGCTTTTATAGTTACGATGGTCCATTCTTCAGATGGCACTGCTGCAAATGTCACCAATTTTGGACGCGTAGTTTTTGTTTGACAGTCGTTTGTCAGTCGATGTCAATGATTTCTAAAGAATGAAGCCAGTCGAATATTGTTCAGTTATCAAATTTTTCCGTTTAAAGGGTCAAACTCCCTCCCTACAGGGAGCCTGCCCCTTCGTTTGCCACCGTAAAAAACTGAGTGGCAGAGTTCAAACGTGGCCGTACGAGTGTGTCTGATGAAAAGCATCCAGGAAGGGCAAAAACAGCAACCGTTGAGGATATCATCGAAAAAGTCCATAAAATAGTGTTAGATGATCATCGAATGAAAATAAAAGAGATATCTAGAAAACGCGTTTTTAAAATATTACATAAAGATTTGCACATGAGGAAGCTGTCCGCGCGATGGATACCGCGCTTGTTGGAACTGGACCAAAAACACGTGCGCATGGACATCTCAAAGAAGCTGTTGGATCGATTTAAGCGTAATTCAATAAACTTTTTGCTGCGATTTGTAACTGTTGATAAAACATGGATCCATTATTATACATTAGAGACCAAACAGTGGACTTCAACAAGCGAACCTGCTAAGAAGAAGGCGAGGATGGTGCCATCGCCAGGGAAAGTAACGATGACTGTTTTTTTGGGATTCACATGGCTTATTGTTCATAGACTATTTGCGGAAGGAAAAAAATAACAAGATTGTATTATGCTTCATTATTGAAGAAAAGAATCTAGTTCAAACGACCTCACATGCAGAGGAAAACAGTTCTCTTTCATCATAACAATGCACCGGCTCACACGTCGATGATCGCAATGGCCAAAATTCATAAACTTGGCTTCGAGTTGGTCCCCCATGCCCCGTATTTTCCAGATCTGGTCCCGAGCTACTAGTTTCTCTTCCCAAACATGAAAACATGGAGGAAAGAAATTCACGACCAATGATGAAGTGAACGTGTATTTTGCTGACTTTCAGACATCGTATTCTTTTGGAAACGATCAGGAAGTTGGAACATCAAAGTGTATAAACCTAAAAGGGGACTATGTAGAAAAATAAAATCGATTTTGACCAAAAAAACGCTTCTTTCTATGTTAATCTAAAGACTTATCAAACCATCTAGTTCAGCTGCAATTTCTCAAGCTTGTTTTTGAACTCCTTGTGTTTATCCAATCCAGTCGTGCATAAATTATTCTAATTTAGTGTTAGAACAGTTTGTATTTTTGGGATTTAATCTTCTCGGCAACAATGCTTTGTATGTTTTTGATTAATTGTTAACTAGGTGAGTTTTAAGGCTCCCAAGAATTTACAAAAGAATCTCAAATGATTTCGTTTTGTCCAAAATTATTAGTTTTTTTTTCCATTACAAGACATACAGATAATAAAACATTTAATTCCATGTTTATGTAGATCACCGTGGCATTTCCCAAACTGAAAGATGTGACTCCCAAGGAGAGCGCGAGGTAAAAACAAAAATTTAGAAATTTTGATTTTAAGGCTTTGGAAGCTTTGAAAGTAACATCAGTGGTAATATTTCTTCCACGTGTTTATAAAAAAAATTATCCTCTTCTTTAAAAATGATCTTAGCGGATCTGAGATAAGTTAGTTGTCCTTAAATGTTCACTTTTGATATTAAAGAACACGAAAGAGATGCAGAGCTTGTATTCACGCATATTTGTATTTATATTTCAAACGACGTTCCCTTCCCCTAACAGCCTAACTGATATTTTGCAAATAGACATACAATTTTCAAGGTTAACAGTTCACATTTTAAACTTTCTCAAATACTAGATAAAAACCTTATAATGTTGATAATTTTTGTCCTATGATAATTTGAATTATAAAAATAACTTCCTGATATCACCAGACACCTGCATAATTTAAAAATAGAATTGCTCTATCATATTGTGTACAAATATTTATTAGAAACAAGCTTTATTGTTTAGATTATGATAAGAATGAAACAGAAACATTAATTTTTATAATTACTGTCCGCAACTTTGATTATTTATTGCTTAGGAGTTCTTCATACTTGTATAAAGCGCAACCTTAATCTGATTGTGTGCCTGTTTTTAAAGTAACCTTTTAAATGTTAAAATTAATGATAATAGTTGTAGTAGTAGTAGCATTATTTTATCCGGCTGCCATACTAAAAATAAAAAAAGAAAAAAAATGATTTAAGTATATTTTAACATTTAAACTGACGTTAACTTTATCTCAAACCATCACTTGTTCAGAATAATTAACACGAAGCAACATTCAAATTCAAACGTTTCATTGGTGAATGAGTAATTATAGTAGCATCATTTATCATTCCCGATAAAATTTTTGTTAATAGTTAATTTGTCTTCTTGAAAAGTAGCATTCGTTGGAAATTAAATTAAGTTCGTTGCTTTTCCGTTAAACGAACCCCTTACGTACATCCCTTTCCCCTCGCGACTTCCTCCTTAAATTCGTTACTGATTCATATAATTACTACATTCAAGAGAGCACAACAGACTCGCAGACATAACTAAACACACCTGTTATGCCATGAGAAATACATAAATTCGTGACACACATTCATACTATACAGACTTCTTGTGTAAAAATAGTTTGTAAATCAGTTTTCACTTGTTTCTATCTGGGATGACGCGTTTGTATGTTGAAACAAGTGATAAATAGAGAGTTTATTAAATAATATTACGTTAACAGAAAAAATTTATATAAACACGTTAAACTAGTTCTTACATAAATAAAAATGTCATATATTTTAATTAAATATCATTTCACTAGATGTAGTTCTTGCTTTATTCAGAATATCCCTAAAATTATTTCAATTTTTCGTTTTTATCAAGAAAGTTATTGGATTCGTTGAGTTATTGCATTTTAAACTGGAATGTACTATCTAGACAACTTTCCCCTTTTTACTTCAATTCTTTTTACGTGTTCTCAATAGAGAATTGAACATTTGAATCGCGCTAATCCTGTATTTATTCAGACTTGAAACAAAAGCTCTTTTTTATTAAAATTCAAATGGTCGCATTTAACTACAGAGCACAAAACATACACACACAGCTGGATCACATTTTTGAAAGCACTAAACAATTGCGTGAATACAAATCGAAAATGTGTAAAGCGTCAAGATACAAAAACAACCTCAGTGCAGAAAAAAACAAAAGCATAGATACACTTTCATTTCAAAAGAAAAGCTTTTCAGAATTTTGAAACAGAGTAAAATAAATCGAAATTAAATCTATAAAAGTAGAACATTTTTAAAAATGAAACCTTACAAGATTTTAGTGGCATTTTCATTAAAGAAATACTTGTTTCCACTGAAAAATTGAAACTTGACATAGCCTAACTCTTTTCATCAGTGCTAGTAAAAGTTGCACGAAATGTACTATTTCATTTCTAAAGTTTTCTTTCTAAAATTTCTAAACTAACTAAAAACCATTTTACCCCAGAACACTTTGAAACTGACTAAACTAAACAATGTCTTCCTCAAAATAATTCGTAGGAAATCCAAAAAGTAAGCTTTTTATTAACAACAAACATACCCATCAAAACTGGCATCTCGAACAAATACTTGGCAAGTCTAAACTAACAATTATCTGCTGAAAAATCATTTTGTCCGGTAGAGCCTAAACTAACCAAAGTATTTCCCGAAATAATTTTTAGAAAGTTCCAAAGACCAAACTAGTTTTATACAGTTTTTCCGTAATTTCGTAAACTTCTTAGTCTCCTGTATCAGTACTTCAATTTTGATGTCCTTGAGCAGCAAAATGCCTTGGAGTCAAACATAAACACCAAAACTGACATCTCGAAATCTTTGGCAAGTTGAATCTGACAAATCTCTGCTAAAAAATCAGTTTGCCCTAGAAAAGCCTAAACTAATCAATGTCTTCCTCGAAATAATTTCTAGAAAGTCCCAAACACCAAACTCCTTATTACTAATCTTACTTCTAAGCTCCAAACTAATTTTTCGCATTGTTTTTTGTAATTGTAAAACTTTTGATATCCTTAGAATGTCTAGGAAACAAACATAACCACTAAACATGACAGCTCGAAAAAACTCAAGGTAAGTCTCAACTGAATAAATATCTACTAAAATTCCATTTTGCCACGAAGAGTCTAAATTACCCAACGTCTCCTTTAGAATAATTTCTAGAATTTCTTTGTTACTTAGAGACCATGAATCCTACCCTTAAACTCCATTTTTCTCATTTCTTTTGTAATCTTGATAGGCATTTTAGTCTCCTGAATCCAACCTTTAGTTCTGATGTCCTTAAGCTGCGAAGATCTGCAGAAATCAAATATACACACCAAAACTAACATCATAAGTCTAAATTAACAAATACCTGCTCGAAGACTATTTTGCCCCCGGAGAGTCCGAACTAATCAATTTCTTGCTCCAAATAGTTTATAGAAACTCTCAAACACCATGAAACTCTTTATTACTTATTTTTTGTCCTCTTGGTAGGTGTCTTAGTTTACCAGATCAAAACTTTGTTTTTGATGTTTTAGGAATCAAATACAACCACCAGAGCTGACAGCTCAAGAAAATTCTAGAAAAGTCTAAACTAGCAAATATCTCCTCCAAAGCCATTTTGTCCTGGAAGAGTCTAGACTAACCAATGTCTGCCTCAGAATAATCCGCAGAAAGTCCCAAACACCAAGCTCTTTATTACTAATGGGCCGCATATTCTACTCCAAAAATGTAAAGTAATTTTTTGCATTTTTCTCTGTAATCTTGACAGGTGTTTTATAGTCT